>JAQIXB010001486.1:0-10567 GCA_034697405.1 Mesoplophora pulchra
GCGCATATGTGCTATGCTTAACATATGTACATATGCGCATTATTCTGCGCACTCAGCAGCCTTTATCGTGGCACATAGAGTATAAATATATAATGTAAATAATACAATTTTTAGATATAAATAATGGCATTATTTATTGTTAAAATGTGTGTCATGTGACAATGTACAGCCTCCGATATTACTACACTGAATTACCTTAATTATGTCCATGAAACACCCCTTATTTAGTACTGTTTGTTGAGTGTGAATTAAAGAAAAAACTGTATATACACACAAACTTTTCCACTAATGAGTTATCCATAAAAAACGTATTTTCTCTATTTTAATTTATTAACAGCTCTTATATATATATCATTTTTATAATTTTTATATGCTAAATTTTAAAGCCTCACGTCAATAGCTATTATACTCTTAATATTAAAATTTGCAAATCATTATTCTAATATATTGTAATATATTTATTTTTATATTAAAATGTAATTATTCTTAAATATTTGGCAAAAATCTTTTATTATTATATATTCCTCAAAATGATAGTGATATTACTTTTGGAATATTCATTTGGACATGGTGTATACATATATACATATACACATTGCATAAGAAATAATGAGTGCTATAATAAGATATAAATTTATGTATTTATTAGTGTCATTACCGAACCTCCGCCCATCATTTTCTCCGCCATATATACCGCTTTACCGCATCGTGGACAAATGTCAGCACCGCCCCATTTCGCTTTTCCATTAGTTTGAGATGTGATCGCCGACGGACCTGTTTTAGGGGCCACAAATGCTTTGGCCGTCGCGGGGATGTTACTCGTCGGGGGCCCATTCTTATACTTATCCCCCGTTTCCATTGATAATGTACCCGCACCACCGCCATACCCATACCTTAACATATAAATTATACAATTATTTGGGGGTCAATAAATTACTAATATCACTGTATATAAATAATTGATTTATCATTTAAACATAATTCGATATTAGAAAATTACTTTTTAAAAAATGTATTTTAAAAATAAGTTTTTAATATAAATAAAATGCAAATATTTTAAAATTAAAATTTTTATTATCTCAATTTATATTAAGAAAAATTATTTTATAAATACAGTAAAACCTCCTATAGCGGACAAATCTCTAAAGCGTTCATATAACGAACATTTATCCTGTTGTTTGTGATTGTCTTTAATACAGGGGATTCACTGTATTCATATTAATATATAATAAAAGCATGTCTTTTATATGTATAAAAAAACCGTGCTGACCCTTTGGGTCCGAAGAGTCGTCCATAGCATGATTTGCAGTATATTTCGCCATCGTGTTCCGTTAAATTGCCACTGTCCAAACGACGATTACACGATTTATTCGCTGTTTTATATCATGTTTAATAAAATGCAATAAAATGATCATATATTCATTTTAATTAAAACTTAAAATTTTGTTAATTAAAGATTTGAGAGATAATTTTTTAATTTATTTTAAAATGAAAGTTATAAATTAAAAGTGCATATGCGTGAACAGTGCGAATGTCAACGACATTTTTGGGTTTCACTTATGTCTTCATTATGATAATGATTAAAACGTGTGTAATCATTTAAAGCGATTCATCATTAGAATATCATATCATTTGATAATAGATAATTATTACATTTATTAAAAGTGAATTTAGCATAACATATGTATGGCGTTATTTTTTATGTTAACTATGAGAGGGTTCTCTCACGGTATACTCACCGCAAACGAAGCACATGACATGGAAACTCTTTCCTATGGCGGTTTTCTCTTCGTTAAAGTATACGGTTTTTGTACATCGCGCACATATGCCCGGCATTTTCGGTTTGCAATGGTCAAATATGCAATTACAATATAATAAAATATATGTCTAATAAAAAGTAAAAAAAAGTTTTTTAATTAATTTTTAATAAAATTAAATAATTATATGATGTAAAACAATGTTTTAAAATGCGTATATACAATGAACATACATATACGGTGTGTTAAAAAAAAGAAAATTTTCACCGCAAAAAAATAGGAAAATATGAGAGTATTTTATAATTCATTTGACGCATTGAGATGACCTTCAAAATGATGGGATAATACAAAATTTCATACAAAATATAAATGCCAAAATTATATCAAATCAATGCTCACTCAGGTGTGTGACAAATGCTGAAAATGCATATTTTGCATTCGACACCCCAATGCTATTCCAATGCTATTCCATTAAATAGTTAATCGAAAGGATAATATATATTTAAATATATACTCTGAAATATGTTAGTTAATGTTCGAAATAAAAGAATGCACATAATTATAGTGAACGTTTTTATGATTCTAATTATGAGCGAACATCAAACATCTGCGTTTTTATTTATCATTTGTAAATTATGTATAAAACTTATACATCGTGTTTTATACATATTTCCAAATTACACTTAAATTTATGTTTAATACAAATGAATTTAATAATAATTTCAAAATTAAATACAAATAAAACCGGTATTTTCTAATACCATACATGTTAATCGTGCACATTATTGATTTATCTAAAACTAAATTTTAAAATATTATTATAATTTATTATATTCCGATCGTATATATGTGTGAAAAGCATTCTCTTTTCTGACATCACTAAAAACAACGGCTGACCTCAAACGAAATGGGGTCATTTATGTCTCGAAAATTAATATCATATATATTTTAATATATCACTATTTTTTCATTTTCTTTTGGATTTTTTTGTCATTAAAAAATATTATTTATATGTTAACATTTAAATTCAAAAATAAATAATTATTTCATTTTTAAATTATTATGAATCTATTAACTTAAATATGTTATGTTAAATCACATTTACGTTAATATATGTTAAAACTCAATATAATGCCGCATTAATATAATCATTGTAATAAATTAAATAATGATATTATATAATAAATGACTTTTATTTTATAATAAAATTCTTAAATGATTATATATTTTGTATAAAATTAAAGGCTTAATAATTGTACTTTCATAAGTAAAAGTCCCTTTTTCACGCTATTAATACATAAAAGTAATAATACAGCATAAGGTTTTACTGTATCTTACAATAAATCAAAATTTATATATATATAAATTTTAAAATTTATATGAATTAAACGATTAATAAAAAATAATTTTCTTTTAAATGTATTTTACAGCATTAAAAAATTAGTTTAAAGTTTAAAAATTATGCAAAAATTATCAGTAAAAAAATTCATTTTCAGAGCAATGAACAAATATTTCAAAATCTTTAAAATGATTTAAAATTTTCATATTTTTTATTAAAAATAAAAATCATAAAAAATGAAATATTTTAATAGTTTATGATTTACGATTCGTATTTTTTAACAAAAAGTGTTATCATAATGACATTTAATTTTTTTATTTATTAATATAATATCCCATTTTTAAAAATATTTATAATTAATTAAACGCATAAAATTTTTTATTTTAATTATATTTTATTATAAATAAAAAATATTTTTTCATTGATAATAATAATCATTATGTCAATTTTAAAAATAATAATATTTTTAATTAATTTTATCTGAAATAATATCATATATATTTATGAAAATATATCATAAATATGTATAATTAATCCTATACGGTGTTTTCCTTAGTGTATCCCTAGTGATAGACAGCAATATACTAGCATTACATTCATTAAAATAATTAAGACATTTTTTGCATTTGAGTAGGGATCCATGTATAGATGGATCACTGCATACTCTGCTGTATATATTATCATTATAATAATAGAATTAAAAAAAGGGAATTTTCCGATTTTCCTCATGTTCCCCAAAATTTTGGAATTTATAAAATTCTGATGTATGAAGAAAATGAGAATTTTCAATGTGTCAACAAAATGTAGAGTGTAAATTCAATATTAATTTAAGAATCTCTTTGTATTTATGGGCACTAAAATATTCTGAAAATTTAATTTTTTAAAATTTATTCTCAAAATTCAAAAATACTCAAATGCCAAAATAAATAAAAAATTAGAATTTTAAAACAGTAAATGTGATGATATGAAAATACGATAAAATAAATGCATATAAAAACGCTATAAACGTATGATTATCGCATAAATCCGTAATTTCGGAGCATTTCATTTTCTATTTTTCGGATGTTCCGAAAAATCCTAACTCTGACAGTAAAATAAATGCATTATTAAATACTGAAAAAATTGAGATTTTAAAAATTAAAACATTAAAAGCCATAAAAGTACATTATGTAATGTTTGAATTAAATTTTAAAATTAACTCATTAATGTGTGGGCCGTGAAAACATTACTTTAGATTTATTTAATAATAATTATGATTATATTTTTAATAAATAATGTATAAATTAACATAATTTTTGGAATAATTTTTAAATGTAAATTTTATAAAAATATATTATTTTACGAAAAATGTAATAAAAGATTTAATTCACTAAACAATGGACAGTTTTAAGTTTACATGAAAATGAATTTCATTCATCATTAAAAAGACTAAAAAAGAGTGATAAATGAATGCATAGAAAAGTAACAGACAATGGCCGTATCTTTATATAAAGCATTATCTGTTACTTTTTCATATGTTATTTATCGGTATGAATGTTCTAAAAAAAGTTTACGAAAAAATAGTATTTTTACACATTCATAAAGAGTTAAAAATGCGAAAAAATAAAAGCATATGATGATTAAAAGAGTTTAATGATCCTTTAAAAACCTCTTTTCTATCATCTGAGGTCAAAATATGGGACACTATTATCATATTATAATTAAATATATTAATATATTAATATATTAAATATAATAAATATAAAGCACATTCTTTAGCCCAAAGCTATGCAATTCTCAAATTTAATAAAAAGAATATCTGAGCATTGAGTTTATTGCTAAGTTTTTAGTACACATAAAAGAGGTGCGATTCTCTTTTCGTATATTAAAGTGTATTAAAGTTTATTGAAAACATTATCATTATCAATTAATACATTTGAAAATGACAAATTCGGAATGCGGAAGAATATGATGCGATTATTTTATTAAAATCATCATTAAATAACATTTATATTTTAAATCATTCATTAAAACGATTATTTATTTATATTAAGAATTTATTAGAAAAAAATCAATATTACAAATGGTCAATTCATGAACATCCATTTACTGCTTTATTCTCATATCATTTTTAGTCATTTTTAAATTAAATAATAATAAAAACATACCTTTTTTTAGATAAAATTAGTTTCACATAAAACAAAAGTAAATGTTAATTAAAAGTGTTTATTAAAAGTGTTCACTTTCAATTCCGTTCATACGCAAATGTGTCAAAAACGCAAATGAAATGAGATTCTCCAAAACGAAAGCCGATGTTTAACATTTTCAATGAATGGCGTACTTTAAGAGAATACATCATCAACAATATGCTTTCAAATCTCTTAATATATGATTTTTAGTGTCTTAATCCTGTTTTATGCCATTCGTACGTCATATTATAGTTATATTTTAATCCGTAAATGACGTCCGTTATTTCTATATTTTCATATTATTTATTATATATACAAAAATGCTATTCTCATATTTTAAATGCGCCCCTTTTTTATGTCATTTAAAAACAAAATTTATGAATAATTTTATAAAATCATAAATGCGCTGAAAAAGTATAATATCCAATGATAGAAAAGAATGAGATTTAAAAGATACACATTTTATAATTGAAAAATGATGTAATAAATATGTATGAAATTTGTTTTAAATGAAATTAAAAGCGATTTTAATCAAAATAAAAGTATGAATTCAGTGAAAAAACGCGTTCAGAATGTTCAACAAAAGGATAATGAAATTAAAGACCTCTTTAATAATCAAAGGGTGCGAAACGCATTGAAACGGTTTAAGACACCGCTAAAAGAAAACGATTCAATTATCAATGAAAACAATGGTAATATCGCCATTGATACACAACATTTATGATTAATTAAAATATGATTTTTACCATTGTTTAGTGTCACAAAATGAGCAGTCATTAGTAACAATACATAAAAAGCGATGTGTTTATGTATACCCAATGAGAGAGATAAACATAGAGTTTCCGCATAAAGCATATCCCTGTCAAATATCACTCATGTCGAAGATGATTCAGGGTCTTGTGTCAGGAGAATACTGTCTTTTGGAGTCTCCGACGGGCACAGGTAAGACATTGGCTCTGTTATGTGCTGCATTATCATGGCAAAAGAAATGCCGCGAAATAAAGAATGTGTATTGTCCCAAAAAGAGCATTCTCAGACCCGAATTAAGCGAAAAATGCACGTGTAATGAGCTAATTATGGAAAAAACTCTTAAAACACACGTTTCGACACCAAAAATTAAGAGAATGAATCCTTCAGATGTGATCATTATTGACGATGATGATAATGATAATGCTTTCAGTGAATGCCGAGATTCAGACGATGAATTAAGTATCATGGTATTTAATGAAAATGATTCATTAAAATCAAAACGCTTTAAAAGTGATGATTCTTCAATGTCAATGACACTCAATGATAGTGATTGTATTATGATGGATTCACCCGTGAAAAGCGCCCCAAAAGACGATGATACGGTATCACCGTATTTTGGTAAAAGTTTTAAAAAGAATATTGTGACACATGATGATAGTTTTGGCATTGAATTTGAGGATGTAATTAAATCGCATGATGATGCTGATGCTAATGCTAAATTAAGAGAAAAAAGTAATGAAAATTCAATGGTAATGTGTCCATCATGTATAAGAAAAACGAATAAATGTGATGACGGTAAAGATCGGCAGAGGATTCCGCGGATATATTACGGGACGCGGACACATAAGCAGATAGCACAGGTCGTGAGAGAACTGAAAAAAACCGTTTATGACACATCAGCGATGTGCATACTTTCATCACGTGAAAGAACGTGCATTCATCCGAAGGTATCAAAATCCGCGAATAAAAAGGAATTATGTCGTGAAATGCTAAAATCCGATGCAATGAATCGGTGCTCATATTACAGGGATAAACCCACGAATTTCGTCGTTTATAAACAGTTTCGAGAGACACGAACTGAGGCATGGGATTTGGAGGATATCGTCAATTATGGTGTCGAAACATCACAATGTCCTTTTTACGGCATAAGGAATTTACATAAAAACGCTGATATCACCTTTTGTCCGTATAATTATCTCATTGATCCACAGATACGTAAATCGACAGAAATAAATCTAAAGAATGCTGTGGTGATCTTTGATGAGGCACATAATATCGAAGAAATATGCAGAGATTCATCATCCGTGTCCATTACACTAAAAGAGATCGAAGAAATTCGATCGGATTTAACCGATGCTCTCAATAAACATTATCTGCATAATGAAATCGTAGAATTTCATCATTTAATTGAACGTATGTGTTTATGGATGAAAAATATATGCGAAAATGATACGATTTATGATTATTCATCATATGATGAAAAAAGAAAGGAATATTCGGGTATGGATATCGCCGGAATATTCAAAGATTTCGGTATATGCGGTGAAAGTGTACCGAAATATTTAGAAAATTTAAAGCAAATTTCAGGCGATAATGATGATGCTGATAATGATTCAAAAGATCCAAAAATGTCAAAAGTGAGCATGATCGTGATCGGTCAATTGGAAAAGATCGTTAATACCGTATTCCATTGGTATGAGGATGATATGAAATTCATTAACGAATACAAAGGTGTTATTATTAAGAAATTTAATACCGTAAAACCCATGAAATTCGATAATTCATTTAATCGAATGAATAAACGGAAAAATACAAATTTCGAAGAATCGGCATATACTGTAACACTGCATTTATGGTGTTTCAGTTCAGAGATAGCATTTAATGCATTGAAAAAAGAGGCGCACTGTGTTATTGTCTCATCGGGAACATTATCACCTATGGACTCATTTCAATCGGAATTAAATACTGATTTTCCTCACATATTAGAAGCGTCACATGTGATTAAATCGTCTCAGATTTGGTCGGGCATTATATCGAAGGGTCCGATGGGCATTGACTTAAATTCATCGTATGAAAATTCAGAAAAATTCACATTTCAGGATGAAGTCGGACGTGTCATAACACGATTATGCAGCATTATTCCGTACGGAATTTTAGTATTTTTTCCATCATATTCGATGATGAATAAACTCATTGACCGATGGAATAAAACAAAAGAATATGAAAACATTAAGAAAGTTAAGAGTATATTTGAAGAGCCTAAAGGCGGTTCTCCCGAACACTTCGATAATACAATGAAAAAGTACTTCGAAGTGATTGCGAATAATAATGGCGCCGTTCTGTTCGCTGTGTGCAGAGGCAAAGTGAGTGAAGGCATTGATTTCGCTGATAATCAGGCACGTGCCGTCGTCACCATCGGCATTCCATTTATGAATGTTAAAGACGCTAATGTATCACTAAAACGCAGATACAATGACCAAAGGTGTAACAATGGAAAGAAAATCATTTCCGGCGGACGATGGTACGAAATTCAGGCGTTTCGCGCCATAAATCAGGCATTCGGTCGATGCATTCGTCACTCCAATGATTGGGGCGCCATTCTTTTGATTGACTCACGATTCAATAATCAGCGTTTTCAGGATTCATTATCTAAATGGATGCGTCAATACATTAAATATCACGCGAATTATCACACAATGAGCGAATCACTAACGAATTTCATTAATGAACGAAAAAACACGAAAACAGTTATGGTATGAAATGAGAGTATTCAATTAAATAATTGAATGACATGTTTTTGTATATATATTGAACACCCTTTACTCACCTTTTATTTACATGTAAATTGAATCATTTGAAGTAAACTTTCAAATGTTTTATGCTTTAAATAACTTATGTTTACACGTAATTAAAAGTCATGTAAAAGGGTATAATTCGAAAATTTTATATTAATAAATGCATTTTTACATTCATTTTATAAATTTTATAAATTTATTTCAAATCATTAATTAATTTTTAATTAATCATTAAATAATTTTATACATTTATACATTAATAAACGAAAAAATAAACTAAAATAAAATTGAATATTAATTATATAAATATTTTAAAATTCCAATTAATAAATGAAATTAAAAATATTTAACTGAAATAATAAATAACGGAATGTAATAAATGAATATAATAACGGAATTTAAAAGTCGATTCATGAAATACCATTGTCATATTTGGCGTGTGTCGACAGTCCTTTCATATGTTTTAGTATATTCATAGTCATTCTTTAGCTTTTAAATTATGGGTCTATGATCAGAAATTGGAAATTCATATTCATCGTTAACTGCACTCATATCATGGGTCTTTTGATCATTCTCTATTCAAATGAAAGCCTTTCGATTGAGCATTTAGCATCTCATTACATGATTCATCATTATCATATGTCTTTTGTTTCTTTTGTTTATCCTGAAATTTGTCCGTCGATATTTTCATATCGCATTTTCTTTTATCACTTTTTGATTCGCATATGGCGTTTCAATGCGATCATTTTCGATGTCTTTTTTTAGATGAATCAGAGTTTTGTTTCATTTCACTTTTGATTTTTCTGTTTTAATCACGATCATGTCATGATCATCATCATTCTTTTGATCGTTAATTTCTTTTTTATTTTCGATACGATTTAAGTGATTTTTGTACATCGTAATAATCGAATTCATATATTTAATTCGTTTCTCTAATAATCGTCTAATTTTTGTTTAAATGACACACGTATGGAATCATTTCATATTTCCATGATGCGGTTTCATTTTCGAGTGTTTCGATGTGATCTTTGAATTTCACATTTACAGCAATGACCTGATCATACATAAGAAACTGCTGCAAATTTCGCATTACATTAAAGAGATGTTTCTCTTTTGATTGAAATTCGTGTGTTTTCAATTCCATTGATTCTTTAGTTTCATTAAGAATTTGATTGAAACGCTGTGATTCATTTTCGAAATGATTTCGTTTTTCTCTCATCACATTACCATCATCATTCTTTTGATTCAATTCACTTTTTAGATCTGAGATGAGTTTTTCAGTGTTTACATTTTCGAGCATTTCAATGAAAACATTTTCGTTTAATATCTTTTCATTTTTTTGTTTGAATTAAATGATCGTTTCGCTTTTTAGTGATGGTGAATTCATTGTAAACTTTCATTGTAAATATGCTTTTCATATCGTAAAATGGCATATTCAATCGAAAAAACATAATGATAAAAAAAATAAATATTTTTCTCATTTTTAATGATTTTTTTTAAAAAATTCATTTTTTAAAATAAATATTTTCAAAAAATGTTTAAAAAAAGTAATTAAAAAAGCAAATTCGACCCAAAAAAGCAGGAAAAAGTAAATTTGCTTTTTTTTTGCTTTTTTAAGTAAAATGAACCAAAAAAAGCACAAAAAAGTAAAAAAAGCAAATTTATTATGGTGTCAAAGGTTATAATTTTGATAATTTTGATAGATATGGACATATATTTAATTATTTTTTTGATATCATTTAAGAAAAAAAAGTTTTT
>JAQIXB010001487.1:0-10563 GCA_034697405.1 Mesoplophora pulchra
ATATTTAAAAAATTTAAAAATTCTTTATTTATAAAAAACTAAGGGTAAAATAATCAATAAATCTCTATGTATGCAGTCAGGGACCTTTCGAAGAGAGGACCCATATTAATTGTACATATATTATTGACTATGATATTACTTAATTTATTTTATAATAATAATAATACACATTATTTAGATAATAATAGTTCATTTCACAATAATAGTATTCAACGATATCCTTCAACAAATACGGTATCTTTTTAAGCTGAACACTCTATACATGTGACACACTGTAAACACTCTGTAAATATGCATTTATTAATAAATGTATAAATAATATAGTATTATATTAATTTTACATTATACAAAATGGAAATGTCAATATCAGTAATTGCATATGAATATGCGCGTAATACTTAAACATGATATAGACGCGTGCAAATTCAGGTACGATTTTAGCCTTTGATCTTTTCTATGGAATAAAAGTTCATTATTATAATAAAATGCATAATATAATATATTATTTATTTAATTATTTAATTTATTATCTATTTATAAATGCATAACATATAAATAATACATACATATACATGTACAAATATAGTATATATAAAAATATATCGTATGTTTTCTCGAAAATTTCACTTTTTTGCGCGCATTGAAATAATATTACTGAAAACATACCAAAGCATTCAAAAACATAGCATTTTATATTTATTTATTAAATAATAACTAAATTTTAAAAAAAATTATAGTATAAATTAAATTAAATTTGAACACTCTGTATATAACTTGAATCATGATTTCAGTGCGCCTAAAAAAGTATATCGTACTTTTAAAGTAACCATACCATATACATAATGTACACTGAAAATACCTAAAAATACACTGTACACAAAAAGGAAAACGGTGTACCGAAATTACAGTTAAACCGATAACCGTCCGATTTTCGGGCGATTTCCATCGTTCATTAAAACAATAACAGGTGTTAGTAATGGAAAATTCTTCGGAATAAATATTATTAATTCTGTTCCCACATATTCAAACACATTGAAATTACATTGTGCTGAATGTTTTAGGCATAAATAGTAATGAATAAACAGCAAAAATCAATAGGAATTTTTTGTTTGTTTCTTACAAATGATAAAACAATGGAATTTCTGTATATGGGAGTAATGGGAACATAAATTGCGATTTATATTTCAGGAATGTTCTATCACTATTTTTTACTATTGCTTTTATGAAATGGAATCGTATGACCATTTTATAAGAGATACTTTGAAAGGATTAAAACGTTTTAAGATCTTTTCAAATATGTTACCTCATGATTTAGTACACGTTTAAATGATGATAAACAATTATCATCAATAATTTGGGCATTAAAATGTGAAAAAATCAATATTAATATATCTCTGCATTTTTTGACATCTGAAAATGTGATCACTTTAAATGTGCAAAAATTCGAGGAAAAAGTGACCTTAGGTTTCAGCATTCTCATTTCATTGATATTAAAATAATGTGTTAAATAATTGAAACTAAAATTATAATAAACTATGATGGTCATTTGCTATTTCATTTCCCATTAAATCTATATTTAAATATAAAATATTATACCTTTGATATCACTTTCATTAATTACTTTCATTTTTTCGTTAAAAAATGCATAATTATCATTAATTTCGTTATAATTATTAATTATGCGGCGAAAGTTAACATTATTATTCCATTGACATGTGTCATCATAACAATTGACTAAACATATAATTAACATTAAAATGAATATATTTATTTTTAAATAAATTTTAATATATTTATTTTTCATTATAATAACTTTTTTTGAAAAAAATTATATTAATATATATTATTATTATTTAATATTATTGATGATATATTAAGATCACATATAAAATATTTTAAAATATAATATTAAATATTTTTTTTAATTTTTATTATATTACGATAGTTTAGTAAATATTTAATTTAATAAATTTTAAAATAAATTATTATTTTAAAGTGATAGTATTTCAATTTCTAATTATATAATATTTTATGCTTAAAAAGTGCTGTTTTTAAATAAAGAAATTTTATACATATGCATATTTTATATAAATATACAATTAATAAATTGGAAATATTAAGAAAGTGATGATCCTCCCCTTATGTTAGCATAGAGCTGAACCCTCTCATTATAAAAATACATTTCTTTTTCAATTTACAAATATCATATGATAATTATAAAGTTAAAAAATGAATGTGTACCAAAACTATTGTTATTAAATACATTTTTTAAAAAATTTATTTAATATATAATTATAATTAACATTAAAAAATGTAATAAATAACAAATGTTTTGATACACATTCAAATTTTTAATTTGTAATTATGATATAATTTTTGAAAAAATAATCGGAGTATTTATTTAAAAAATTAAAATAAAAAACCGTAAACACCTCTTTTACTGTAAATGGGGATGCTGTGACCACACTCTTTCTTAATATTTCAAATTTATTGTATATTTTAAACTTTAATAAAGCAAAAAATAGAAATATATTTCTTAGAAATATACATTTATATTTTAATAATAATAATAATAATATCCTATGGCAACTTATGATCAAAACTATATAGTAATGCAATTAATTACGCAGCAGCGCAATGCTATTGCATTGCTATATAGTTTTATAGTTTCAATCATAAATTGCCATATGATATTAATAATACAAATAATTTTATTCACTAATTTAATACATTATCATATCAGAGTATCACGAAAGTTCTGCGTTTTTTAATAATTTTTAAATTTTTACAAAAATATAACATTTAATCAATATACACTGTGAAAGCAATATTTAACGCCAAAATGTATTTTATTGTGTATGCTTTAAACCTGTACTTGCGTATAACATATTCGTATTAAAATACACTTTTGGCGTTAAATATGGCTTCCATAGTAAATGCCATAATTCAATGATGATCTTTGTCCATCATTTGAATAAATTTTGAATCCTCAGTCCATAAAAAGAGTCACTTTTTGGGGAAAGTGTTCGGAGGGTCCATTTTTAAGAGAGCCGGACAAAATCTCAAAAGCAAAAATCTCGAAATGCCAAAATCTCGAAAAATAACATATTACTTATTTACGTCTGTATCCTAATTTTTACCTAATCTTATATTTTTATTATGTTTGGTTAGGTTGGGTCTTATACCCACGGCGCCTGTATTCGCCATTTTTTACTTATTTTAAGATTTTATGATACGAGATTATGGCTTTCGATATTTTGGCATTTCGAGATTTTGGCCTTTCGAGATTTTGACCCACACCCCATTTTTAAGCATTTGATATTCATGTTATCGCTATAAAAGTATTATCAGTATCAATTTTGGTCTTTAATTATTTAGATTATAATTAAAAACACTTTTGCTATTAACAAAAATTAAAGACAAATAATAGTACATTTAATTAATATTAAATTATTTTTTTTGCCGATTGATAACAAACAATAAGTGACATCAAAAAATTAAATTAAAAAACACGCATAATTTTCGTAATGTTCTGATACTTAATGTATTGATATCTTTTATATTCTTTTATAACTTATACTTAAGTATAAATGCTTGCTAGTTTATTTGTAGTTAAATTGTAATCATATTATATCACAATATATACAAATTTACTATTTTATATCATCTAAACATTTACGGCATTTCTTAATAAATGAAATAAATAGATAATGTTAAAATCACTTTCGAATGTTTAATCACTTTTATTTTAAGGCCCTCAAAAATAATAAAAATTATTTTTATTTAAATCTAAAAATTTTGTTTTATTAATAATCATTATTATTATTAGAATTATTATAAAATATAAATAACAGTTTTTGATATTTAAGGATATAAAAATAAAGAAATTAACAATATTCTCGCTGTGTTTATATATTAAATTAATAAAATAATAAATATAATAATAAAATAAATATATAAAATTGTTGTTTTTCCCTTTTATAAAATAATTTTCAAAAAAGCATTTTGAAACAAATAATTTTCATTTTAATTTTCCTTTTTATTTTAATAATAAATTTAAAAATTTAAATTATTCAATAAAAAGATTAAAAAATAAATAAAATTGAAGTGTAAATTGTATAATTTACTTTTATTGTCATTTTTATATACGCTTTAAAATTGAAAAATTTTGACTAAAAAATATTGTAAGAAATTTAAAAAGGCATTAAAGTGAATTTTAAAATTCTTTGAAATTTGCCTTTTTTGACACTTTCGATGTTCTCTTTTAGGTAAAATTTGTGTCTTTTATCAGGAAACATGCATATCATTAAAATATATTAAATTAAATATAAAAATAATATAATAAACAAAATACTTGACACTGACATTGACATACTAAAATATTTTACTAATGCTTCCTAAATATTAATATAATTTAATATGATAATTTTATCATTATTATTTATCATGTTTTATAACTTATGACTTAAAATTAAATAGTCACACGTATTAAGTGTAATAATATTTTGTAAATTTCTCGCAAAAGCCATACGGGTGCGGCCATTACTACTTTCGCTCTGTATATACTATGCCTATTTACATTAAATATATGATTTCTTTATATTAATCATGTTTGGTTAGGTTAGGTCTACGGGGAAAGCATGTTTAAGATATAAAAAGAAATAATAACATCAGTAAAACACGTGATTTAATCATTCTGTGATGATATGTATCTTTTAATAGTCATAGTATATACAGTGCTAAAAGAGTAATGGCGGCACACGTCTGGCGTTTGCGAGAAATTTTCCGAATTTTTAATATAATAAAATTACATGATTTTAATAATTTAAATTATAAATAAAGGATGATGGCACAATGGTATCATTATAATATATATTTATTTAGAAAGGGAATGAGTCATGACCTAAGGATTAAATATATGAATGGTATTTTTAATTCAGATTCTGGGAAACATGAGATAAATGTTTAAAATATTAAATATTATATTAAAAATTTTAATATGAATTTTAAAATATGAGAAAATATGAGTTTTTAGATTAATATTGTGATATTCAGCATTGTGCCATGTGCGGGCCTCGTTCTTTGAGGCTACACATGTCTCACAATAAATTAAATATGTTTTAAATGTCGACACTCAAATAGTTATTTCATTATTATATTATTACATCATTTCACATTTTCTAAGAACATTTTTGTAATTGAATTTTATAAATGCGTTTATTAATGATATATAACGCATCATACAATTTAATTACAAAAACGTTCTCCAAAAATATACCTTTATATAATCATGATCATTAAAGACCTAAATTGTACCCAAAATTTTTGAAAAAAAAAGTTTTTTAAATGCCAAAAAACACAAAACAACTTTTTTTGGGTCAAATGTTTTATTTTTTATAGATATTGACACATATTTAATTATTTCTTTGATATCATTTAAGAAAAAGAAAAGTTTTTACGGCGATTTTAGGTCTTTTATAATCATACATGTCATATATTATATAATTTTAGTCATTTTTATTTTAATGCATTTAATAAATACATTAATACGTATGGATGTGTGTGTATACATTGAATTTTTTCATTTTAAATAATCATTTGAATATTAATTTTTTATTTAATATTTAATTAATTTAATTATTTCTCACGCGTTATATCTGTTTAAAGGTAAAATCTATTTTTTTATTATATTTTTATATTATATTTTATCATATTATATTATGATATATTTATATTATTGAAAAATTGCAAATTATGCCGCATCAATGGTTAACATGTTATATATACTATGATGATCCATAATTATTTTTCTAAAATTAAATTAATTTTATTTAACATTTTAAAAACGCGATAAATGAGAAAATTGAAATGTACATTTTTAATATAATATTAGCATATGTTTCAAGAGAATGATCATGATTTTGTTAATTAAAATGTATAAAAATATATACACAATAAAATGTAATTAAATGACCTTTGTTTACTTTTGAGAATAGTTAAATTATTAGTTATAAAATTAAAAACATAAAAAATTATTAAAAATGATAATTTCATCATAAAAAGTTATCAGTTATAACATTTTTTATAATTAAAATTTTTTAATTATAAAATATTAAAAATTAATAATAATATTAAAAATGAATATATCGACTATATAAGTGACCATGAATATTTACAATGTCAGTATTAGAAATGTGCTTTTAAGAGATATCCCGAAATGCAAAAAAATATGCTTTGAAAATTGTGGAATAAATAAACTATTAGAACGTCACGTGATTTGTGACATCATTATTACGTATATAAATAAAGTTCGTGACAATAAATAACGTCCGATATCAGTTTCTGTTAAAACGTTTATATAAATATATTTAAAGTATTATTTAATTTTAATATTAAGGAATACATATATTTTATATTAATAATAAATAATATACACTGAAACCTCCAATTACGGACACCTCTCTTAAGCGGACATTTAGTCTGTTGCAAATTGGTGTCCGCTTAAGAGAGGTTTCACTGTATATCAAAGTAATACCGGAATATGCCAAAAGTAAGCATATTATGGAATATATTATAAAATCCCTAATAATGGCTCAAAGTTTAGTTCATGAATATTAAATACAAATAAATAATAGTAAATTATTTTCAAAATTTCTAAATTTTAGTTTATATTTAAGTAAAGATGTGATTATGATACTGTAAAATATACGGCACATGTATACAGATTAAGTGCACATTATTCACATATACACATATTAATTTACTATCGATATAAAGAAAGACCTCAATAACACGGACACTCTAAGAAGGTTTTTGCCTGTAGCAGTTTACTCTTTAAATAAATGTTAAAAAACATTTTTTAAAAACATTTTTAATTAAATTTTTAAAAAAATTATTTATAAATTATTAAAATAATTAGTGATGAATAAAATTATAATTTAATAAATATGTGATATTTTTAAATGATATTAAAACTGATATTTAATCGATCATTATATTTATGCGTCAATAAAATTGCAAAATCATGGCATTTCTTTAATGATATATGTAAAATGCATCGATTTTTGTATTTTTTTTATTTTATTTCTGTTTTAATACACTTTTAATACACTCATTTCTTTTAACATTTTTTTTGCTTTTAACAGAAGTGTCAAATGGAAAAAGACAGCGCTGTCTGTGCATTGCCATTTATGTCTTAAAAATTGCATTTTTTATTTTAAAAGAATATGATTAAATATGTGCCCATATCTATCATATTCTTAATGATAAATAAAAGAATTGGTTTTTTGACCATTGTTGTAAAGAGAGAGTAAAATTAAAGTTTTTATCGAAAATCAATTTTTTAGTTATTTTTTTAAACATCATTATAATAAAATAAAATTATTAATATAAAAATATTATAAAATACAAAATTTATTAAAATAAAATTTTAGAAAATGATTTTATCTGAAAATTCAATAATATAATTATTTTTAATTCAATTTTTATGTTTATTAAATTTAAAGATCGTTAAATGATAATTTAAATTAAAAATTTAATGAAATTTTTGTAATTTTTATTTATCTCAAAATTAAAAATTATGCATAATGGTTCAATACACTTAACCTACGTTCATTATATCTACCTTATACTTTCTTAAGTCATTTTACGTTAACTTTGACTAATAACTTTTCAATTATTATATCCCTCAAAATAATTTAACATCATGCAAATAATGTATGAAATAAGGTATAGAATATTATGTTTATAAATAAGTTATATATTACATCTGTAAAATGTAATAAAATTAAAAGTATAAAACGTTTAATTATATTTTTAAATTCAAAAATAAAACATGAGGTTTAATATTAGATATTGACTTAAATCATAATACAGTAAAACCTCTATAAAGCGAACGGTTTGTGGCGGATTTTATTCCATCTTAAAGGAGTTTTCTACCTTATAGAGGTTACTATGTAAAGCATGGTAAAAAATTAACTTTTTATATAACGTTTAGTATATTATATAATGTTAGTATTTAGCCGTATTTTATGATTAAAATTAATTTTTATTATTTATTCATTTTTTATTAAAATTTTCAATATTTTACTGTATATAAATAAACATCATAAACTTAAATCATAATGTTATGTAAACATAAATTTTAGATATTAAAGAATTCATTTCTAAAACTGTCAAATATTAGTTTTATGCAAAACGTTAATAGACACAATGATTAGAAACATTATATATGACAAAACTCATTTTTAGATAAAATAATACCCTTTTACCTCTCATTATTGAATTGGGTCTTATACCTCATGATCTGCACATTTTATAATAATTTTAAAAATGCTTAAATAATGAATAAAAAAGATATTATATCCTATTATAAGACCCCTTTGTGCAAACCTATGGTTATAACACCGGATCTAAAAAGTATGATATAAGAAACATTATTTAATATTATATATAAAATAATAATTAATGAATTAATAAATAATTATAAATAATTATTAGCATAAAGAACCTTGAAATTTGCAAGCTCTATATTTATTATTATTATTATTATTATTATTATTAGCAAATTATACTAATAAAATATTTTAATAATCAGAGATGTGATTATTGCGGAATTCCACATTTAAACAAAAACGTAACTCAATCGTATAAAATTAAAAAATGTGCATGGATCATGTATTAGACGCGGTGCCTTTAGCTCATTTGCAAGTCACATGACTAACTGTGACTTTCACAATTTCACAATAAATAACGTCCGTTATTTATTTGTATTTTTTACCTAACCATAATTATTAACCATAATTATTAAAATTTAATTTTTTAAAAAATTCTTAAAAATTGCTTTTAAATGTTAAGTATAATTGTATTTAATTTTTTAAAATTTTTTTTAAAACTTTTTCATTTTAAAATTTTGAAAATATGCTTCTTATTTAAATCCCGCAAAAATCATATATCTGTTAATAATTTTTTTGGTGAAAATATCTGTATAATTTTTTAGAAAATTTTTCAGAAAATTTGGTAATTATTGATTATAATTTTTACGACATTTTATGTACATTTATAATGCTGTTATAAAATACACAATTATTTCGTGACAATAATTTTTGTGATAATTTTTGTGACAAAAATTTAATTTCTTTTTTAACACAAATTTATTATTTTATTATGTGATAATTTTTATCATTAATTTAATTATATATATATATTTTATAAATAAATACGCATTAAATGTGTTAATAATTTATTCAAATTTTGAATATATAAATTTGTGTTAAAAAAGAAAATTTATTATTATAAAAGAAATTTTTATTAATAAAAGAAAAATAATTATTTAAAAATGAGTTTTTTAAAACAAATATTCGATGAAAGAAATAAACTGATCCTTAATTGGGCATTGGACTTTTTATTAGTGATTTTAGTGCCGATTTTTGTCACTTTTGGAGTATTCATTTCAATATTAAGTGATTTATTTTTCATCACATACATTGTTATGAGTGCCGTCATTGTATTAATGATCGCAATAATCATATCATGGTGTAAACTCATTTTTTGGAAAATTAAAAAATTAACAAATAAATAATCAGTAAATTATTTTATATTTAATATATAAATAACACGTTAAATACGTATTTTTATATTTAATATATTTTTTATTTTTAGATTTTAAAATATAGAGTAAAATGGCATTTTTGTATTATTGGATTACAACTGATAGAATGAGAAATTATATGTTTTATAACTCATGATATAAGTCCATTTATTTATGTAAAATGTTTGTTAATTTAATATCTTAAAATTGATATATTTAATTTTATGCATCCTCATGCTATAAGACTCTTATTTATTTTATTGCAAATTAAATTCGAAATTTTAAAAAATTTTTATAATTTTTAAATAATTTTATTTCAATATTTATACATAATTTAAATGAATTTTGATTTAATCATAATGAAAATATAAAAATGATTTAACGGTCATTGAATGGTCAATTAGATTTTGTCAATCATTTTCTTAGCCGATGATGCGACATTCTCCACACTTTGGGTCACTTTTCCAATGACACTGTCATGATGTCCCTGTGATTTCGACACATAATACCCTATGACCCCCGCCGCTATCGCCACAAATAACAGTTTTGCGTTTTCGTGTGATAATCCCAAAAATCCTTTTTTTGACATAATATGATATCACAATAAATAAATAATTATTTAGAATTTAGAAAATTAAAGTTAAATTTTAAATATTTATTTTTAAATGTTTTTTGAAAAATTAAATTTTTGATGTGATTATATCATTTAAATATTTTTAAATATAAAATATTTATTGTTAATTGTGACATCAGTGCAATAAATGCAAACTCAACAATACAGTATATTTCACTATAAAGTTTTATGTGTGCATCGCGCATCTCTATTTTTTCCAATAATTAATATATTATTATTACATACATCATACATTCATTTATAGTGAATTTAACGCTAAAATTCAAAATATCGAATGACACAAATACAACACCTCTATAATAGATAAGCACATAGCGCATTCTTAACAATAGCATTTTAC
>JAQIXB010001488.1:0-10558 GCA_034697405.1 Mesoplophora pulchra
GGGTATATAATATCTTATAATATTAAATTTAAAGTAAAATTATGTAAAAAATTATTATATGCACATTTTTCATTTTTTAATTTTATAATTTTTACATAACTTAAAATATGCTTAAATTACTGATAAAAATTCTTAATTTTTATTATTAACGCCTATATTTTTATAAATAATTTGTGCTCCAAATACAAGCCCACTGCCCTAATATAAGCCCATGGGCTACTATTACTGGTGGGCTTAACTTTGGCAGAATCCGGTAATATTTACATATATGTGTGAACCCTATAATATTAATAGATTTTCTGAAAATACGATGGAAAATTATAAAACAAAATAAAAGTAAAAAATTATATAAATAATAAAATAAATTAAAAATATATGAATAATTTATAAAACTAAATATATTTAAAATTATCGCAATTTAAGCATTGTTTTATATTTCACTTATAATTAATTATATTTTTCTAATTATTTTGATACAATATAATTAACACGTTACATTTTTAATTTCAATTATAAAATTAAAGAAATTATATTTAAAAAATTAAATGTGAAACCATAAGCGTAAACAGTATGCTTTTAAATAACGTAATAACCGTGTATAGCATATTTAATTGTCATAAGCAAATTCAGTTGCAATTTCGGCCTTTTGTACTTTTTAGTGTTATAATGTAAAAAATTAAAAACATATTTATTATGAATAATAATTTAACATTTTTAAATTGCGTATGAAAAAAGTATTGTTTTTAATTTTTAATTGAATTGAATTATATATTTTTAAATTGAATTATATATATTTATATAAAATGTTTAAATATTAAACATATATAAAGTTCGATATTCTTTAAAATTCACTTAAATATAGAATTAACTTACATTAGGGTCTAATTTAAGTTTTCTATAATGTGATATGCTTCTTTTAGTCCGCGCGTGGGGCAATGCCTTTTGCATGAAATGAAATTCATTCGTTGATCCTAAAATCTAAAATTTCAAAAAATAAAATTAAAAAATTTTTATTAAAACTAAATTTAATTAAATTAACTAAATATATATCTATTTTTACATTAATCTAAAGAACTGTATGTATATTATTGGTTTTTTGCATAATAAAACTTTTATATTCTCTCATGAGTTTAGTACAGAATATATTTAAATATATTTTTCTTTATTTTTAAAGAGCGGCATATAAATGAATGCTGTCATTACACAGACTCCAGACTCTTTCAATAGATATAGAATTTGAATACACTTTTACATTATTATATGTGAATTTAGACATAGTTTTTAATAATTTTTTGAATTCAGCATGAGGTATGTCTTATTCTATATTCTCATGTCTATTCATATGTATACAAATGTAGAAATGGGCTATTCCCAGAAAATTCAAAACAAATTCTATCATTTCCAATGTTTCCTAATACTTTTAACACTTTTAGGATTTGCAATTTTCCTCTACTCCCAAAGCATGGCCTATCACTACAATTGTATGTATGTATGTATATACAGTGTGTTCAATCATATTTAGTCATATATTTTTATATTTAGTCATACATGTTATGTTTATAATACTTTACATATATGACTAAATATGATTGAACACACTGTATATATAAACATGTTACTTTCCATATATTATTAAATACTGACATATTTCACCATTATTTGCATGTAATGCAATTTACACGTAAATATATATTTACATCGTGATTTTGTAATTTTTTTATTAACATTTGTTTTATATAAAATTTATATCTTTATATTTAATTTAATCATTATATTTATTTTATTCATTTATATTTGAAATTTTTATAAAAACTAAATCCTGTTCTCACTTTTTCAATCGTCATTTTCTTTTTTATTTAAATTTTAATTTCATATTGAATTTAATTTATTTTTATAAATAACTTTTAACCATAAATTAACTAAAGTTAAAAATTAAAAATATTTACATATATTAATACACTGATAAAGAGAGTATTTATAATTTTACATCGAATAATTTCATACTGTGTACACTTTTAAAATGAACAATTATACATCTTTAATTTTGAACATGATTTATTAATTCAAAATTTAGTGATAATATTTAGTTTTTTTATTTTAAAATATTTAAATATTTCTATTTTAATATTTAACATTACAGTACTGTATTTTACAATCCAAATTCACAACATTCTGAAGTTCTATTTTTGAGTAATGTTAAAGTATAGAGCGTATTTCGCATTCAAATTTCTCACATTTACACTCTTTTGGTAAAACTATTCAATAGTTTAATTTTAAAGTCCATTCAATAATTTCACTATGGTCAAAAAATACTGAAAATTTTTCCAAAATATAAAATCATAGTTAAATTTTTAACTTAAATATCGATATAAATGCCATTCTTTTATGAATATGTTTTTAAAAAATTTAAAATTTTGAAAATAAAAAGTAAAATTATTTCGAAATTATTACGAAATTCAGATTTGTATTATAAATAAAAGAAATGACATTTTATATATATTTAAAATTTCACATGTTAAAAAAGAGGTTTCAAACGTGTGAAATTATAAAGAGTTTACTGTATATGAGATAATAATAAAAACTAATATGCTTAAAAACGGGAATATATAAAATGTCTGTTTATGGTGTTATTTATTTATTAATTAATTTATTTTTTAGTGAATACACAATATTATTATAAAGCTTTAGACACATTTCAAAGGGAATAATCTTTAACTGCAAATTATAGGAATTTAATAAAATGAAAATGTGTACATACAGCTATAGGATCATAAATTTTATTATATCATAGTCCTGTCCTATTCTGTCATTAAATTAATAAAATTAAATTTATTTTTAAATTCAAATTACATTTATTTAAATGGTTTTTTATTTATCGTTTGAAAAAATATTAGATTTTTCCATTATTTTGTATGAAATATAAATAACAATAGAATTTATGATTAATAATAATTAGAATATAATTTTAAAAAAGTTAATTATAATCATTAATTTTTTACGTATATTTTTTTATTTAATAAAGAATTTAATTAAAAATAAATATTTTTGAATTTTATAATTATTATAAAATTTTTGTTAATAAATTGGTTATCATAATATGAATTTTAAAAGATTATTTTATAAATTTCAGCATAAATCCTAATTTTAAATAAAAATCTTTTTTTATAAAAATTATCATAATGCATTAATTTTAAAAATGTTTCTATACTGTTATTATAATGGTAACATAATATCGGCTCAGACATCGTCATGTATAAAATAAATATTTTTTAAAAATAAATTAAAAAATAAAATATTCATATACGTATGAGTATCATATGAGTAACAAACTTATATCATTTTTAAATTTATTTCATAAATTTTAAAAATGATATAAGTATGTTAAATGTGTATATTTTATAATTTTACTATAATACATTTAAACCTCTGTAAGACGGAACCCCCAGAAAATGGCTTTTCATAAACACACAGTATACCTAAACCTCAGCAGAATTTTTTTAAAATTTTTGCTAAAATTTATACATAAATATTTTTACATAAATATTTTAAAATTATTTAAATTTTAGTTTATAAAATGGTTATTTATTTGGTACTTTATTTAAATTATTTAAAAGTTTTAAATAAATATGCTGTATAATTTGCAATAAAAAAGTGTCCGTTTCATTTATGGTCCGTTAAAATAATATTTTTAAAAAATATACAAAAAATAATAATGAAAGAAATTGAAATCATAAAAAGAGACTAAATATATTATGATAAAATGAGCATTACATATTGTATGTTACATGTTACGCATTGTATATTAAACAATAGTTTTTTAAGCATAGTTAACATAGGGACCTCTATAAGATAGAAATATTCCTAAGGAAAAATACTCTGTCCCTAATACATTCCGTCTTACAGAGGTTTAAGTGTATTTAGTTAAATTAAAAATTCTTAAATTAATTAAATATTTAAATATAATTCAATTCTGTGAATTTATTTTTATTGAAAATTAATATTTTATTATTAATTAATAATGTAAATGCTGAAATGAACTGTCAATGAAACTTAAAGCTCTGAATTTATTCTTAAAATTTTTAGATATAAATAAAATTTAATAGTAATTAATTGGATTAATAAAGAGCTAATTTACGATGAATTTTAAAATATTTTAATATTTTTTAAAATTAATTATGCATAAAAAGATTATACATATTATATATCTTTATGAATATTTTAAAAAATAATTAATCATAAAATAGATTTTTTTTATTAAAATATATTGAAAAAGAGTAATATATTATTATTTATTATATAAAAATATTATATAAAAATATTAATATATAAAAATCATTTTAAAAGAATATGACTCTTATTTTTTATGTTTGGCAATGGTTATATTATAATTAAAAAATTAAAATATCAGAGTGTACCAAAACTACCATATTATGTATTTAAAAATAAACTTTCATTTAATTTTAATGAATGAATTTTATTTACATTAAAATGAACATCGTGTGTAAACATTAAATACAATTTTAAAATTTAAATAATAAAAGAATTTAATGGTAAAATTCATGTGAATTTAAATTTAAAAAATTGAAAATAATAATTTTGATATATTTAAATAATAATGAAAATGATGGTGTACTTACGGGTCCTAAGTTTACAAAACCGCTGCGTTTTGCTATTTTATGAGCATCATCCTTCGTTGGGTTTCCCGATAGTTTAACTAAGAAAGAATTAGTAAACACTTCGGAAGAGTTAACTAATGTCAGCAGAATATTGAAAGCGATCAGAGTGAAGAGAACGTTTAATGCCGAAATTCTATTCCTTTTAATACCGCGGCCATTGTTTCCACATATGGTGATTCGATCCGAGGACATGACACTCGGAAATTCGGCCGCGACTTTTGTTTTGGGGTTATTAATTATGTTAATATCTATTTATTAATCCGTTATTATTTTATTTAAATAATTTACTTAAATTTACTAAATATAAAACATCATAATGGTTATAATCATTATATAAAAGTGCGATAAATATGGATGATGCAGAGAAGCATCAAATATAATGGTATATAATGCAATATACTATTATCGATTAGAGAATGCTTTTACTTTATCAATGCTCAGCAGTGTTAAACAGTGTTTCTGTCGTGAGGATACATCCAATGACGTCAAAAAAGTGAATTCTCCAATCGAACCTCTGCTAAACTATTGTACAAATAGAGAATTACTACTAAAGTATATTAAACTATACTAAAGTATACTGAAGTATACTGAAGTATACTAGCAAATGTATTCTCTTGTCGTGGTCAATGTTAAATATGAGATTTTTTTATTTCATGATTAATATCAAACAAAACAAACAGATAAATGTGTATATAATATATATTAATACATACTTTATATGTAATCATTTAATTTGTGTTTTTATTAAATAAAAAAATAAAATTTTAATAAAAATTAATATACATTTTGAATATATATTTTAATTACATTTTTTAATGTAAAAATTTTACAATTATAAAATATAATTATATTATATAATCTTTAATATAATAATATGTATACATAAAGTTTTATTATATTTAATTATAATTATATTAATAATCATATTAAAGAAATGATGTATATTATAATAGAATGGGATGTGCCGCACCGCCTCTGTTATTAAATGTATATTCATATGAATCGCATCTTAACATTCACACTGAGATCATAGAATTGTATGAATCAAATTTGATATTTACCCCTTAAATGACTCTTTAATGTATAGCATCATATAAAAATATTGCATATCTCATATCGTATATCGTTATTTGATATTTATTCATATATTTTATTGTCATATTTTCAAATATGTAATAAAATATTAAGTTTTAAAACGCACTTTTTTATAACTCTATTAATATCAAATATATTATATCATATACTTTTTTGAAAATATAAATTTAAATCATAAAAATTTAAAACGTTTCATTTAAATGGCTTTACATTATGCGCTGTTTTTGAAAATTCAAAAATTCAATATTTTTAAATTTAAGTAATAAATAGAGATTTATAATTTATTTTAAGAGTAAATTTAAAGAAAATGTTTTTCGTATTTTAAAAGCACACATATCCATTATAATCTATTTATGTTTATATTTTTCATTCTACAGTTGGATTATAAAACTTAAAAAACAAAAGAAACATGAAAGTATTTTCGAATTTCAAATTATTGTAATTTCAAAGCATACATGAAAACCTCTATGTTTTGAAATTTGAAAAATCGGGAAATCATGTAATTCTCTTAATTCCCGAATTGTTATGCTCACACCTGTAGCACCCGATAACACAATGTTGTACCTGTATGTAGAAGTGCAGTAACACAGTTTGTAAACTGTTGGAATCGGCACTTTACGGGCACATGACAGAATAATAAATGAGTCGCATTTATTATAATTAACTTTTATTAGTAAAATTAATATATAGAATAAAAGATATGCCCTAAGGCATATACTGGTCTAAGCCTAGCCTCTTACAATGATTGATACATAATGATTAAATACTAGAATGCCTCTCTTTATATATGCTATTAATGTACAGTATGAGTCAGGATATGGTGATAAGAAATTTGAACCGTAAATATATATAAATATGAACCGTGAATTATAACTAAAACTTTACATTATGCGTGTATCAGTTGTTACATGACCGGTGCTTATGTCTTAGATTACCCCAAAGATCTCTCACTATAAAAAAGTTGGAAATTTCGCGAATGGATATGTATGGGTATATAATTTAATCTCAAATTAACATTGTGAATGAATTAAAAATATGTTTTATTATATATATAAATGTATTGCTTTATTGTTTTAGTGCATAACGGTTTAATTACTATGATAACGCACATTATATTGTTATATTGTCACGCGTGAGATGGACGATGCATCATTTAACGCTCATATTGCGAAATAAAGTACAGACACACATAGTAAAGAGTAATAAAATATCTTTATTATAAAGCGATGCACAATATAAGAATTTAAATGAATTGAATAGAATGTGAAAATACAGCCGTATTTATAATTCTCTCGTAATACAGCACGAGTCATGTGTGAGTTGCACGGTGTGTGCTTAAGAGTTGAGTGTGAATAATGAATATACAAAATACGTAGAGTTGAGTGTTTGAGATAAGGTTGAAAAAGTTGAATCATGAGAATATTATTGAATTTTAAAATTATATAACAATATAATTAATTTATATAACAATATAATTAATTTAAATAACAATATAATTAATTTATATAACAATATAATTAATATATAATTAATATGTACACATATGTATTTTTTAATAATAAAAATTTAAAATAAAGAAAAAATAAATTAATGTTATGCCAAAAGATAGGAATTTCGATCGGGTAGATTTTACCTAGTATATTAATAATAAACAAGTATAGTGAGTAAAGAAGACAAAAATCGGTGCTAAAAAAAGTAAAATCGGGTGATAAATGTTTTTTATTTTTTTTTTCACACGTAAATCTTTATGTATGAAGTGATGAGGTTTCGATGGGATGACCCTAAAAATCTCTTTAGATTTTAATTTAAGTGATGTATTATTTACATAAAATCATAAAAAATACTTTTATTCATCTTTTTATAAGTAATATTAATAAATATATAATAATTTAACATATAAATATATAATAAATAAATAATATGTAATAATAAATAAATGTAAATAAAAATATATAAAATTATTGTTTTCAAAAAATTTAGAAGTGTATAATCATAATAAATTATAAAATTTATTTATAAAAAAATACAGAAATTATTAATTAATTATAAAATAAATTTTTAATAATTTTGAAGTTCAGTTTTTAGTGCTGAATTATAAATTTGATTTAAGTTTTGAATTACATTAATTACATTATGAAATATTAAATTATAAATTATAAATACATTTATAAATTTTATATATACTTTTTTTTAAAGATTTTTTAAATAAATTGAAAATTCACCATTTTGTGTAATATATGTGTATACAAAAAATAATTTAAATTTAAAATAAGAATTTTGTCATAAAAGTTTCTAATTTTTTTATCATATAAATTATTTAATGATTAATATCGATATAAAATTAACAATAAAAACGACACAAATGATAGTAATAAATTAATTTGTGGTGAATATAAATAAATAAAACACGACACACGTGCGATAAGCATAGAATCAGTATTTTAGTATATTAATAATAATATAATGACCATATAATTATGGACAATAAATTTAAACACCGCATAAACAAATTTTGGTCTTTTAATTTTTTATAATTTTAAACTTTAAAAATATATAAAGAATTTAACATCATTAAAATTTTTAAAATGAGCATTTAAATGCTAATTAAATACTATAAAATTAACAATGACTGAATGAGAATTTCATTCATAAATATTTTTGATTCATGATGATTGATTTAAAAGTTCACATTTTTTAAATTAAATAATTTTTACAGAAAAATATCGTTAAAAAATAATTGTAAAAATAATAGCATAGACATTATACTATGGACACTATGATGAACATAATGATAATCAATAATTTAATTTAAATTTGTAATTTACAACAAACAATTTAATTAAATTATAAAAAAGTGATAAATTTAATCGGTCTCATTACATGCGTGGTATAATTTAGCGCAATCACCGCCGCCTCTCCCCTGTCGTGTCGCCTCATAATTCGCGTTAAACGGTACCGATTTTTGACTCTCCAATAAGTAACTGGAGGCATATCTAAACACAACAATTATCTTATTATCGCATTCTCTCTCATTATACGTATCATTATTGTAAATTATTCATTATTACATTCAATAAAATTAGTATCATTATCTAAAAAGTAATCACTACAATAATCTTCAAATAATGTAATTTACTATTCTAAGATATATAATAATGAACATTTTAAAGTATTATAATATAATACTATAGCACTATATTATTATATTTAAAGATATGACTTTAAATTATGAAAACATATTTAAAAGTCCATTCACTCCTAATCATATTTAAAATAATAAAAATCATAATGTATGTGATTTATGTAAACTGATAATACACTAATGTATACTAATATTTGATAATAATATAATGGTAATGAAGTTATAAGTACCCTCCGAACTGTGCGATGAGATATCCCAATTCCCGGCCCTCTCTCGAGGCTCTCGCAGCGGCTTCGCACATGTGTTTCTGCGGACACTGTTCTCCGGGTGATAACACTGATTTAACATATCCTTTTAGCATACTGATGCCAGCGATTGCCGCATCATCCAATGAATCGCGAATTCCGCGTGAAGAGGATGTGCGCGCCTTTTGACCAAAGGACGATCTTAGCATATCTAAAACCTGAATATATTGATAATGATGATAAAATTTGTTATAAAAAATAAGAGATAAAATAAAAAGAAATAAAAAGGGCGTACTTTGACGAGAACATTAAGAACCTGTCTGGACGTAGCCGTGCTTTCTTCAGTCGTACCAAACAACAGTTTCACCACAGTTCTCACAATATTTTTTGTATTCAGAAATTGTGATAATTCCTTTTTGTCATGGTCAAAGCGGAATTTCCTCTCATCATAGCGCGACTGTCGTGAGGAACCCGATTCCGTGGAATTATCCGATTGTGCAGCTGATAGTGCGGCCATAGTAATCAGAACACAAATCACGGCGGTGATCTTCATTTTTGTTCAGTTAATTCCTGTTATGAAATATCACATTAATCTCTATTCGCTATTCCCATTCATGTATTTTCTATTGTTTATTATGCTTTTTTTTAATTTTTTAATTATTTAAGTTTAACATATTGTTATTTTAGTGAATGCACAATTCTTTTAAATTTTAGAGATGATATAATAATAAAGAAATGATAACTATTATCAGATTTTAAAAGAGGAAATTGATTTTGACCCAAATATTGCGTCATTTTAATGCACTTTAATCCAATGTCATGTAAAGTGAGTGCTGAATACCGGTTTAAGACGGTCGTTTCCTCATAGACATGGGTAATTATCATTTTCAAGTTCACGGCATTCAATAACTCTCTTATACTCTGCAGGCACATCGTTAGAGCCTGTACTAGTGAGTGACTAGTGATTCACTCGTAGTGAACCACTATAGTGAACCACTAGTAGTGAACCACTCTATAAACATCATATATTTAACCTCTCCTCATAAACTCAAACCATTAATAACATGAAAACACTGTTGAATCATGTGATTTATAACAATGATTCGACATTTATATGCATTTAATCATTATATCAATTTTATCATTATATTTTTATAAAACATTTTTGATTTAAAATGAGCGATAAAATTAAATTCAATTAAATTTAAGACATGAAACTAATTACATAATAAACTATTAATAAATTTGAAATATCGAATAGTTCATGATTGATGTTAATGCTAAAATGTTAAAGTATTTAATAATTGTAAAGACATTTACTTAAATTAACTTAATTTTAAGTTAATTTTATTTATAAAATTAACTAAATTTTATAAATAAAATATATATAAATTATATAA
>JAQIXB010001489.1:0-10552 GCA_034697405.1 Mesoplophora pulchra
GCCAAAGTAGGCCATCAATAGGCCAATCATAAATCAATAGTAGACCAAAAATAGGTCAAATAAGTAGAGTGCACATGCAATATCCTAATATATTTGCATTATAAAGCGCAATAATTACACATTAAAACCCAATTATATTTTATTCAAAAGTTAATTTTACATTCTCTTTATAATTTAAAATATCTTCAATTTCACTATCATCAAGAAATATTCTACTTTTTCGTTGCATTTGTATTACTTCAATATACCATCCATCTTTACTCTTTTCGTATATAACCCGACGTTTCACATTACCAAAGCAATCATTAAAATTTTTACTAACGCAATCTATAAATTTTACAAATTCATTATAATCTATCATTACTCCAGCTGGTGTAGGCAAATCATTTTCAAAGATCCTTATATCAATACGTTTAACACAGGATAAAGGCAACTTTACTACTCGCAACTTTTTCGAATTTCCAAATGAAACACTATAAAGCTCTGTCCACGACATTATTGAATATTTTCTTTTTGCGTTCGCCTTTATATAGCGTTTTTCTTATGTGACGTAAGCTATGACGTTTATAAAAAGGATAGATTATTACAATATTCAAGGTATTACAAAAAATGAATTCAATAGATAGTAAACATTTAATGTTTAAACATCCTTTTACATGTTTAATTGCAGGACCTACAGGTAGTGGTAAAACAATATTAATTAGAAACATTTTAAAAAACCATAAACATTTGATATATAATACACCACAACCATTAAAAGTATTATGGTGCTATGGTCAATGGCAGCATTTAATAAACATTCCTATAGAAAATGTATACGTTGATTATATCGACAATTTACCCGATGAAAGTACTATTTCGCAATATAATATAATAATTTTGGACGATTTACTTAATGAATTACAAAATGATAATCGTTTAATTGGATTATTTACAAAAATGAGTCATCATTTAAATAAAAGTGTAATATTTGTTACACAAAACTTATTTCACAAATCTCCGATTTTAAGGACAGTTAGTTTAAATGCTCATTATATAATATTAATGAAAAATCCTAGAGATGCCTCTCAAATTGTACATTTGGCAAGACAATTATATCCCAATAATGTAAAATTGTTAATTGATTCATATAAAGACGCAACTAAAGAAGCCTATGGTTATATAAGTATTGACTTGACACAGGATACTCCAGAAAATTATCGTTTACGATCAAACATATTACCTGGACAAAGACAAATTTTGTATAAAGCAAAATAATGGTATCTGAAAATTTAATAGAATGTATTGATAAACTTAAACTTATTGCTTCAATTGCCGATCCAATTCTAAGACGTCGTGTATTGATTGACTTGTTTGATGAATGTCTATATAAGGCATTACATGAAATTTGTTTAAATACTGTTAATAAAAAAGTACCCCTATCTAGAGAATTAAAAGTAAAGTTGAATAAGTTTAAAAAAGACATTATTCAATTATCTAAACCAATTAAAAGTAACGTTAAGCGTAAAAAACTTGTTACTCAAAGTGGAGGCTTTTTACCTTTATTGATTCCCGCTGCTGCTAGTATAATATCGGCTCTTGTGTCTAAAGCAGTATAATACATAAATAAAATGGAAAAAATGGTAATTGTACCTGAATCGACAATGTTAAGTCAAATACAATCACAATCAATGCCACCACCACCTATGTTGCCTAATGTAAATGATACTAATGTTACTTTCAAATCAGTAAAAAAACATCCTTTACATGATAAATTGATTAAACAATTAAAAATTATATTGAAATTGGCTAAAATTGATGCTTATGATTTAGATTTTCGTATTAAAAATGAAACAGGTATTATTATTCCAAATTCCAATGTAATTGATTTACTATCCAATGCAATGACTATTGGTCGTGTATTGAATGGTGAAGATGAATTTATAAAATTACTCTATAAAGCTAATGTTGAACCTGAATTATTAATGAATGAAAATGTAAAAGCAAAATTAATGAGATTGCATTATATGTCCATACCACCACCACCACCAGCACCATTACCACAACAAGAAGAAATGTTAACACAACCAATAGAATCAAGAAGAATTATTAAACGAGGATTACCAAAAATGCCAAATTTATATAGCGAAAGAGAACCAATTATTAAATATGCAACTAAAAGATCACCACCACCTGAATTATGGGATGAAGATGATGAAGAATCTATAAAAAGGCTAAAATCTAATGAAGATGAATGGTTAAATTCAGAAATTATTGATAATGAACAGTGGTAACGTTTTAAGAGCAATATATTACGATCATAAACATCCAGCAGGATTTACAAGTGCTAATAAATTGTATAATGCTGCAAAAGAACATATTCCAAATTTATCATTAAAACAAGTAAATGAATGGTTATCAGGAGAGTTTACATATACTTTACATAAGCCTGTACGTAAAAATTTTACTAGAAATAAAATAATTGTCGACAATATAGACGAGCAATGGGAAGCTGATTTAGTAGATATGCAAGATTATGCTACTTCTAATGATGGAAACAGATATATAATTACAATTGTTGATTGTTTTTCCAAATATGCCTGGGCCATTCCAATTAAAACAAAAACAGGAATTAATGTAAAAAATGCATTTGATAGTTTAATTAAACGTGAAAAAAGAAAACCATTTAAATTACGCACCGATAAAGGAAGAGAATTTCAAAATGAAATTTTTCAAACATTTCTAAAAAACAATAATATATTTCACTTTACTAGTAATAATGTAGAAATTAAATGTGCAATTGTTGAACGCTTCAATAGGACTTTAAAGAGTAAAATGTTTAAATACTTTACCTCAAAAGGCACAAAAAAGTATATCAATGTATTAAATGACTTAGTATTAGCATATAATAGTTCATATCATAGATCTATAAAAATGAAACCTGTCGATGTTAGTGATGCAAATAAAAATGTAGTATTTAAAAATTTATATGGATATGATTCACTTAGTGAATTGTTGAATGATACATATGATAAAAGTAAGGTATTAAATATAAATGATAAAGTACGTCAAAAATATAAACTTGGACCTTTTGATAAATCCTATTTTCCATTATGGACTGATGAAATTTATACAATTGGCAATGTAAATACAAACAAATTACCTCAATATAAAATAAAAGATGAATTAGGCAACGCATACGAAAAGCGTTATTATAATGAAGAATTGCAAAGAGTAAAGCCAAATTTATTTCGTGTAGAAAAAGTTATTAAATCACGTGAACATAATGGCCAAAAACAATATTATGTTAAGTGGTTAAATTATCCATTATCATACAATTCATGGATAAATGAAAATGAATTGCAAAGTTTATAAAAGTACTATCATAATACATTATATTATATTATATTATATTTAAAAAATGTCAATTTATATTACATTACCTAGCTCTAATGAGGGAATAAATTCCCTTTCAAATTATAATACTAAACTAGCTAATACTGTAAAGCTTGATGGTAAATGGTTAGTTGGTCTTAAAGATATTACATTCACAAAATCATGGTTTAATATTCCTGAAAATCAATCATTAGAAATATTATACTATAATCCAGGAGAAAATAACAACAAATATCATATTGGTTCAATTACAACACCAGACTATTACATTAGAAAAGGAAATTATACTATTGAAGGATTAATACAAAAAATTAATAAAACTATTGACTATCATTGCAATATGTTTCATTTAATTACTAACAATAATGATGTAAAAATTGCAACCAATCCTAAAATGGAATTTAATTCAATAACAAATGAAGTTACCCTACGTATGGGATTAAACAATAAAAACGAACAAGTTTTCATTAATCTATCCCCATTTTTATGTTCATTGTTTAATATTGAACAAGTAGATATAAATGCGTATTTAAATGATGTATTTAGATCTTATAATGAATTGGATAAACATAATAAAGCTAAATTTCTTCCCACAGAAAAGTCATGGGTTTATTTTACACGTAAATTTCATGCACTTCCCGAAGGTCCACAATGTCTTTATGTATATAGTGACATTTGTGAAGAAAGTATGATTAAAAATGAAATGAAAAGATTATTAAGAGCCATTCCTATTCCTAATGTTGAATTTGGAAAACAAATTACAATAAGTTATGATGATGCAGTATATATACCAGTTTCTAAAGAAAGATTCAATTCCATTAACATTGAATTGAAAGGTAATGCGTCTCATGAGGAAATTGATAAAATTGATAATGATATTAATTTTGAATTTGGGCAGACAATTGTAAGCTTACATTTCAAATTAGAAAATGAACCAATTATTTCATATCCAATGGAAGAGATTCCTCCGGATGAAGTTGATGATGGAAAGGATAGAAACGCTCCAGAACCTCATCCATTTGAGAAATTTGCTTAATTTATAAAAGGGATACAATAATATTATATAAAAATAGTAAAATATGGATAATTTTTATATTACATTACCTTCCAATGTTAATTCTTATGATTTACCAACGGAAAATTTAATAGGAAATTTCATTACTAAATTAGCTCAAAGATTAATATTGAATGGAGAATGGGAAGTTGGCCTAGTGGAAATGTCTTATACTTATTCATGGTATAATTTACCTATTGATCAAACAGTTAGTTGTTTCTATTACAATCATGATACTGGAAATATTTCTACGTTTAGCAGATTGAAATTAACAGCTGGTAAATATGATATTGATTCTTTGGTTAAAAAAATTAATGAATTGGCTAAAAAAACAACACATTTAAAAGATAGTGTAAAGCCAACAAAATATCCATCAATCGAAGTCGATGAAACTACAAGATTCGTAACAATTAAGCAAGGAATTATTGATAATTCTATATTATTATTAAAATTTAGTGCATTTTTAAATGAAATGCTTGGTTATAATAATAAAAAAGTTAAAAGGTTATATGATGAAATACTAATAGATAATGCAGTAAATAAACAAAAACGAGATAAAGACCCCTCAATTGAAATGTATAAACCAAAAGATAATGAAATGAATTTAAAAAGTGTTAGACCATATGATTTAAATGCAGGATATCATTCTTTATATGTGTATTCAAATATTGTTAAACCATCACTAGTTGGCGATACAAGCGCACAACTTATACGTTTAGTTGAAAAACCTACTCAAGTTAAATTTGGAGATCAAATTTTGATTACATTTCCTAATGTATACTATATACCTCTTCTTACCAATGAATTTGAAACTATAGAAATTGATATTAAAAATGAATTGGGTGAAACAATACCTTTTGAATTTGGTAGATGTATTCTTACATTGCATTTTCGTAAAAAGTTATAAAAGCAATTTATAATTTAATCCATTATAATCAATTGTAATATTATATACATACATATGAATCCTTATACTGAATATTACGTTAACCAAGTAGGTACCGGTATATCCGGCTTTCAAGGTGTAAGATATCAAAGAGGTTCTGGCTTTTTTGGTAAAATATTTTCAGCAATCACACCATTCCTAAGAGAATTATTTCCTGCAGTAGGTAAACGAGCATTATCATCAGGCATTGGATTAGCACAAGATATATTAGCTGGTCAAAATGTATTAAAATCAACAAAATCACGTTTAGTTGAAGCTGGTAAAGGAGTTGCTGATGAGACATTGGCAAAAATTAATGAACGCTTTCAACGTGGATCAGGCATTAAGCGTAAAAAGAAACCAAATACAAAAACTTATAAAAGGCATAAGATGGATGACTTTTTAGATTAGAAACTATAATATAATGAGTGCAATACACGAATTGTCAAATATTACACCATTGCCTGAATTTGATTTGTTTGGTATTCCACCAACACAATTGACGGTTGAAAAGGATATTGTTACTGAACATAGACCAATATCAATATTAAACTCTAAATGTAACATTGAATTTAATATTTCATCTGCAATTGATGAATATATTCAATTGAATGAAACAACATTTTACATTAAATTAAAAGTTAACCTTAGAAACAAAGATGCAACTCCTCTAGTTACTGCCGATTGGGATAAAATTTATGCGGAAAATAATTTATTACATTCATTATTTAAACAGATTGAATTGGAAATTGATGGAAAAAGTGTAACATTTGCTACACAAACGTATGCTTATAAAGCCTATTTTGAAACCCTATTAGGCTATACAAATGATGCAAAAAAGTCTCATTTATCTGCATCGGGATGGTATGATGATGATAAAAAGGGAGCATTTAATAGCGGTGTATCAAAACTATTAAAACCAAAGTCTGCTGATGGAAAAGATGGAATTGGTATGTCTATTGAATTGATGGGAAAATTACATTTTGATTTAGCATTTCAACCGAAAGCACTAGTTGGAGGTACAAATATTAAAGTAATTTTGATACCAAATGATGAAAAATTTTATATAAGATGTAAAGATGATAAAATTGTACCTACAGTTATATTTGAAAATGCATCACTCTTTATACATAGATCAAAAGTTGCTCCAGCCATTGTCGAAGCTCATAATTTAGCTTTAGAAAAAGGTACGGCTAAATATCCAATTACACGAAACGAAGTAAAAGTGTACAATGTTCCTAAAGGAGCATTAGACATTAGTATTGATAATGCAATTCATGGCCAATTACCACGTAGAATAGCCATTGCATTTGTAACAAATAGAGCATTCAATGGTGATTTACAAGAAAATCCATTCAATTTTAAACATTTTAACATTAAATCATTGGGCATATATCAAGATGGAAACCAATATCCACCTCAATTGTACAAGCCAAATTTCAAAGAAGGTATATACATTAGAGAATATTTGGGTTTATTTGATGCTTTTAATCAATTATCGACTGACAGTATAATAAATTTGAATAAAGATGAATGGGCTAATGGAAACACTATATTTGCAATAAATTTTGCTCCAGATTTGTGTGATAAATGTGATTTATCTGGTCATGTAAATCCTATTAAAAGAGGAACAATGCGTATTGATGTTACATTTGACAAACCATTAGATGATTCAATTAATGTAATTGCGTTCAATGAATTTGACAATTTAATTCAAATTGATTTAAGTCGACAAGTAACTACAGACTATATAAATTAATATGAATACATTGGAAATTAATAAATCATTAAAACATTGTAAAGAATTTATAGGAACATTTCCCATTGATTTGTTGCCTAAAGTTAAATTGAAAACACCATTAGCAATGGTAATAAATACTGATCCATCATATAAAGGAGGAAAACATTGGATAGCTATATACATTCAAAATGATGGCGTTGCAGAATATTTTGATTCTTTTGGATTTCCTCCATTGAATAGAGAAATTTATCAATTTTTAAATGATCAAAATGTGTATAAGTTGATACAAAATTCAACTCAATTACAACATGTAAATACGAATACATGTGGAATATATTGCGTATTATTTATAAATTGGCGTTGTATTGGAAATTCATTTACTAAATTTTTATTTCATTTTACAAATTATCATGCAATTAATGATGTCATCGCTTTTCAGGCTATGAAGAAACTATATAAGGAGGATGCATACAATCATAATTAAGAATACAACTATGGATAAAATTTGTGCAGTTGTTGATTCTCAAGGATTTAACATCAATAATCAATTTTATGCTCGTGAATTGAGTATTGTATGTGATAGGTTTTCAATATGTCAAGAGTTTAATCCAGGAATAAATTGGAATACTTTGTCACCAAAATGTATTTATGACATAAATTATTGTACTAAAAACATACACGCATTAAAGTTTATTGTAAAGAATCGAATGATACCATTATCATCGGAAATGGGAAAATTTTTAAAATATTATCACTCAATGTTAGCAACAAATGAACGCCCTTGTTTTGGTGTGAAACAAATGCATATAAAAGAGATTCTCATCACATTGGATATACCATTTGTAGATTTAAATGACAGACAGTTTGGTTGTCCGTCTATAAAATATTTAACAAATATATCATATTGGAAATGTGGAAATCACAAATTGCCTAAAAATGTTAGTAAACTGCCCAGAAGAATACGTTTCAAATGTAGTTTCAACCAAGCAACAAACTTGTGGAAGTGGATTCAGAATAAAATTTAAAGTAACAAATATCGTTGTAAAATCTACATTTAATTGTAATATAAACTTGAATTTAATTAATGAAATGGAAAAAGAATTTAATGTAAAATTTAAAAACTTTTCTGGTTTAATAATAAAATTGTTTAATTGTACTGCATTATTATTTCATAATGGAAAATTTATGTTAGTTGGCGCTAAAACTATGAAAAATATTAAATCGGATGTTAAAGTATTGTATAGTATAATAAAAAAACATGGATATTCGCCGAGATATAACAAATTACAAGTAGTTAATATTTGTGGATCTACGAATATTGGAAAATCAATAAAATTGCCAATTATTGCAGCACGCTTAAATGCTAGCTATGAGCCTGAATTATTTCCAGCACTTAAATTTAAGAATGGAAACATTTCATACACTATACATCATACTGGAAAAGTATTTGCTACGGGATTCAACAGTAAACATGAAATGATTAAAAGCCTCAAATACATGTGCACTCTACTTATTTGACCTATTTTTGGTCTACTATTGATTTATGATTGGCCTATTGATGGCCTACTTTGGCCTATTTTTGACCTATTTTTGGCCTATTTTGGTCTACTTTTGGCCTACTATTGGTCTATTATTTAAACTAATATTATGCTGTATAAGCATATATTATATGTATATACATTATGAAATATGTATTATATAATATACTTATGGACCGCCATAGTGCGCTGCACTCAATTATTACCGACGTTATCACGCAGTCGCGAATATACTCATATACTCTTATATAAGAACGTGTTTTCACGCTTTTCATTCATTCTCTTCTTTCTTTAGTCATATTCATCTTTAATAAAGGATTGCATAATCATTTAAGGTCATATTTTTGCTATATACCCATATCTACTACTCATATTCCTAAAATTCCTTGGAAATTTCTAAAATTATTTTGAGATTCCCAATTTTCCCAAATTTTAATATTTCTAATTTTTCAGGTATTCTTTTACTTTTAAAGTATGTATGTTTTTTATCCATAATGATATTTATTTATCACGACATTTGGGAAATTATAGAAATTTCCCATTGTTCCCGATTTTTTTGAGAATAACATTTTTTGTACATATTCAATGCATATTCTGTGCACACTCATTTATTTGCACGTTATAAATAGTCACTGCGGGAATAACACTGCATATTGTGGTAAATCAAATATCGATAGACTCATCTATTAAAATAGACACAATGTATATATATTATGTGTAATACATGTACAGTGTGTCTATTGTGTAATATATATCGATAGAGTATTTTCGACTTTTTATACTAAAAACTTTTTAAGTGTATATATATATATACAAAAAGATGATATCATTTTCTTTTATGGAATTAAAGTTTTGTGAATTAAAGTCTCATCATATAAGGTATATATAGTGGTGAATGGTTATGTAAAAGTAGTGCTATGATATTAGTATGTTCCTGTATAATATAGTTTAGTTTAGTTTAGTTTATACATGTATATAATTCACATTCAAGTATACTACAGAAATGCATAGGATTATAGCGTGAAAATTGCACATGAATAAAGCAATGCTAAGTAATTAACAGCTATGCATTTCTATGCATTACTCTATTCGTATGTGCAATCACCACTATGATCCTATGCATCTGTGTAACTGTATATGATACTAGCACTGTATAAGTACTGTATTAAAGATACAGTATACTAATATTAGTTACTATAAGTGTATTGTACAATAATAAAAGAAAAGAGTGCTTTATCCGTCTTCAATTAGTCTCAAGAGATTTTCACACTCAATACATATGTGTTGAGATGGAAAAACATTCATTTCGTTTTTAATGCCGATGATGATGATGATGATGATGATGATGATACTCATGATCATCATGATCATCGTCATCATCATCTTTATCATCATCATCTTAATATTAACATTATTCTAATGAATTATAATATCCTTTTAATTCATTATTATTATTAACGATTTTCAAATATATTATTTATTTATAATTATATAATATATTAATATACCGTATGATTTTTTGCTTTTAATATCCAATTATTGTATGTATTAACTTTCAATTTTCCAATTATACACTAAAATTTATAATTAATGAGAAATTTGTATTTTAATGTGAATTTTTTAAACTTTAAGCATATGTATATACATATAATTCACATATTATACGTTTAAAAATACATGAAACGAATTATTTATAAAAATTATAGTAATTTGTATATGGGTATGCATATACAATAATGCACACAATAATTTGTATATATACAGCGAAACCTCTTAAAGACATCCCTTTATAAAGAGCATTCTTATTTAAAGAACAGTTTTTTATCTTTGAGATAAACCATATACAGCATTGGTTAATGTTTTAAGAAACGATTTTGAAGTTTAATAACTTTTTATTAATCAAATCAATTGACATAAAA
>JAQIXB010001490.1:0-10548 GCA_034697405.1 Mesoplophora pulchra
AAAACAATGAATGATGAAATATTTAGAGATAAAATAAATTATTTTAAAAATTATTAATTCATATATAATATTAATTCATTATAAATTATATTTAAATATTTAATTTAATTTAATATTTAATTTAATATAATATGCATATGCATATCATATGCATTTATATTATTATTATTATTACTTTTTTATAATAATTACCATAAGATATAAGGTCACATTTTAATAATTTCCTTATAACTAAGGTATAAGAGCATTTTTAAAAAAATATCGATCAATAAATTTAGTTATAATAATGAACAATAAACGTATCGATTTATTTTAAAAACCGATATAACAGTAAAGGTAAAAGTTACTTATTTATAGTATCCGTTGTGAAGAGGTTAAACTGTATATAAATATATAGATATATTATGAAATATATGTGTGTGTTATGAAAAGCATTTCATTATTTAAGAGAAAAAACATCACAACAAAAGTTATATATATTTATATATATATATACATTTATATATTTTATATTAAAATATTTATTATATAATAAAATATATGTGTATAATGATTATATATTAAATGACATTTAACATTTAAAGACAAAAATATAATTAATATATTATTTTATAAAATTATATTAATTAAAAAAATACGGTTATATTTTTTTCATCATAATAATTTTTTTTATATTAAAAATAAAGAAATAAATTAAAAGTTTTTTATTTTTTAATTTTAATATCACATCAATTTTTTAGAAATTAAATTAATTATTTATTAAAAATAAAAATGAAAATATTAATATTTTTATTAATAAATTTGTCATTTATTATAATAATGGTGTTTTCATTGGACATTAAAGAGATGATCGTACCATCGATAGTGATGGACAATGATGGTAATGTCATTACATTGAAATGCTCACATAATGAAGAATCGGATAATGATAAATTACGACATATATTATGGTATAAACTCATGGATAATCAATGGTATCCTTTTAATCGTCATCCGCCTCAAGATATGGTCAAAAAATCGGCATCAGAATCAGGCACAGGAACAAATGGATCGGAAACAGCAGCATCAGGATCAGAATCAGAATCAGTTACGACACCATCATCGACATCTTCAGCAGCATCTTCAGATACTACAGTGGCACCATCAGTGCCTGAACCTACAGCGGCACCATTAGCATCTGAAACAACAGCAGCATCTTCGGAAACGACAGCGGCATCTTCGGATACTGATACTGATAATGATGAAGAATCGGAATTAGATTCTTCACCATCAGGAGCTGAATCGGGATATTTAGCATCACCATCAGCAGCATCTAATGATACTAATAATGGTAATAATGATAATGAGCAATTTATTGAATTAAAGAAATTGGATTTTTACGATGAAAGTTCATCTAAAGATGGTATCGTGACATTCACTAAATCGTCATTATCCATAAGCGGATGGTATCGGTGTGAAGTGAAAAGTACGAAATCGATCGTGTCACGTGATATGGAATTACGTGTTTATCATATACCATCGATGGACACAGAAAAGCCTATGATTATAATGCCTATGGCATCGCAAACATTTATCGACAATGATATTGTGGTAAAATGCTCGGGACCTAAGAGCGTGCCTATGGCATCATTACGCCTGTTCATTAATGACGAAGAATTATCCGATTCTAAAGATGGCGTCAAAAAATGGTCAGAAAATAGTAATGATAATAATACGGAAAATGAAGAAATTAAACGCTTAAATACGCCTATGATCGAAGTTAAAGTCAAACCCTATCAAAAGTACATATTAAATGGTAAATACCGTAAAAACTCTAATAAATTCCATATGCAAAAAAATACTGCTTTACCTCATTTTTTACACCCTCTCTTATAGCGAGACTTTAATACATTTTTACTATTTACATACCGAGAAATCTAAGTCGGGAGTTACAAAAATAGGGTCTTAAACCATAGGATATAAGATCCCCTTATGTTATATGTTTGTCTAAAATGTGAGGTTAAACAGTATATATAGTATTATATTATGTAATATATGTGTGTATATATATCTCAGGTAATAACCTTAGACCGTGAGACTTGAGTCAAGGTTGTGCGGTCTAAGGTTATAATTGCTTTAAGATAATGATAAATGCATACATACATAGATGGTAATTATCGATTATTTATATACATACATACATATGTACATATACTAATGATTGTTTAATGGTAAATCATTATTACTAATGTTTTATTATTTCTATCGTATGACAATTATAAAAAAAATAAAATAAAATCTTACATTTCATAAATACCTCAAATTATAAGTACGTTAATCTATTTATAGGTAACGTAAACATTGTGTGTGACGCGTCCGTATCGAAATACTATTATCAAAGAACGGAAATGACCATTCCATTCAATGGTACGATTTACAATGACCATCGATGTCCAATAAATGGTGCTATGATCGCATTAATCGTTTTATTAATAATTACGTTATTATTATTAACGATTATCCTGTTATGGTGTGCCGTAAAACGAAAGTATTTAAAAGGGATTAAAGTGTCGGGATATATATTAAACACGAAATGCTCATTAATGAATAAAATTCATAAAACCGAAGAAAACAGAGTACAGTAAAACCTAAATATTATATGTACGTATCGTATGTCAAAGTTATAAAAAAAATACGGCATACGCATCAACATACTTTAAGGCGCTCTAATTCATTGTATACAAAAACATGTGCTATGTTTACAATGCATTAAAGCGCCTTAAAGCGTCTTTGCTCATGCACATGCCATGGTCCTGTTATAACTTTGACATACGATATATTTAAGTATTATATACACAATTTTCAAATTCATATAAATTGTTTTTTGTCCATATTAACGAGTTACACATGTACCTAATAACATCCTAATAATTACTGCACAAAAATGAGGGAATGAAAGAAAGAAATAGGGAATTTAAGGAATTTTCCTTAATTTGAAAGGAATTTTCTGCAAAATAAATGAAGAAAATGTATGGAATATTCTCTATTTTCTTATTAACTAACAATTTAGGATGTTAATATATTCCCATTTATACTATTTCCATATTTAAAAAATCCTGCTTTAGAGAGGTTTCACTGTACATGTAAAAAATAGCATATGATCATGATATAAAATATGCACATATTAATTATATGCACAAAAAAAATTACTGATAAAATGTTTGCCTTTTATCATGATCATATGATATTTAATATTATTATTCAATATACAGTTAAACCTTTTAATATTAGGATAATACACAAATATTTCCATAGAAATTTTTATCATTTTTAGAATATTTTTATTCATTTATATTTTTTAATATTTTTTAAATTTATTTATTAATTCACGATAATAATTAAACACAATAATATTTATGTAAAATATACAGTTAAACCTTTGTACTTTAGTCATGTAGAAAAGTATGTGTTTAGCATAATATTTATTTTATTTATTAATACATTTTTATAATTTTTATTTTTAATAATTTATTATTTTTAATATTTATTTAAATAAATTATTCACATTTTTTATTAATTTATTATTTTTTTGAATGACCATTGGAATGACCACAGAATGTATATGCATAATTTATACATTTGTATTGTGTAAATGTGATAAATTTAAAAGGTTTTACTGTACTCATTTATATATGATAATAGCCTTTATTAAGAAATTTACGAATTATTTTAATAATAATTTTTTAGCGAAAAAATTATTATTTTTCATATTAATATTTTATAATTAATATTTTAAAAATCTTTATATTAATGAATAATTACAGTGAAATGAATGCGCGAAAAATAATAATTGTTTTTTAATGAATAAAAATAAAAGAAATTTTTTCCCTAAATATTTAGACACAATAATAACGCACTAATAAATCACACGTTTCTCTATTTAATCGCAAATATTTGTTGTCATTCATTACTTTCACTGTAAAATTTAATTATATTTAAATATAATTAAATAAATAAACAAATTATAACTTATAAATTATAATAAATTTATAGCGCACAAAAAAAAATATTAATTAACATTATTAATTAATGCACAAAATAATATTAATAATAATATAAATGTATATAATTAATTAAATTAATTAAAAAATAAATGTTAAAATATTAAAAATATTAAAACATTTTAAATCATTTAAATTTATTTTTTTTCATATTATTAATTATTTCATAATTTTACATATTATTTTTAAATATTTATTAAATTATTGCGCTGAAATTTTGCAATATTTAAGGATAAAAATTTTTAATTTAACATAAAATTCAAAATGAAATTTAAATTAAAAATTTAAGTTTAAAACATATACATATTCATAGTGTACATATTATAATATAACACTCTATAATATTACCTCAAAAAATATCACATTAATATATTTAATACCCTTTTACCTCACTTTTTAGTACCTGAATATAACCCTATGACATACTGTATTAACTCACTTTTTAAACACGCGCTTATAGCATGAGTGAAAACAGAAAAAGGGGTATTATACCCTGAGATATAAAACCTCTCTTTTGCTCACACTGTACTATAAGATTGGGTCTAAAATGTGCGGAAATATGGTATTTTGTGCTAAAACAGGGTCTAAATATTGAGGTAAAAGAATATTTATTAATCATTTTATAAATATATATTTAAATATTTTTTAAACGAAATTTTTTTTACATAAATATTTTTATAAAATAATTCATGAATTATATTATTTATCATGATAATAATATACAATTTTTAAGTACACTAAAATCTCGGCATAGAATACATACGTAAATATTAAATTAATTAAAAAAAATACAATTAAAATATTCAATATTCAATTCAAATATAATTGTGCTAAAAAATTAAAAAAATTAATGACTAAAATCATCACAAAAATTACAAAAAATATATATATTAAAAAAATATAAAAATTAAATATAATTATTTATAATTACGTAACGATGCTATTGATTTTTGTGCGATATTTTTTTGCGAAAATAATAACATTAAAAATAATCACAAAAATTAACATAAAATAATAAAAATAAAAAAAAACATATATTTTATCATAAAAATTATTGACATTTAAATTATAATTTTTTCAAAATTTTTTTTTCATTTAAAAAACAATGCGTATATATATACAGTTAAATATCCCGTATATCATTGGCATTAACACATTGTGTAACTTATAAATGGTTTTCAGTGTATTTATTTATTTTTATATTTCAAAGGATAATATACCCTCTTACCTCACATTTTCTCCAAATACTTTATTATGGAATCTAAAAAGTGATGTCAATGGGTATGTATAATTAATTTACAATTATTTTTTTAATGATATATACATTTAAATATGTACGTACCGTTTTACCTCATATTTAATGTCCCAAAATGTATGTGTGTATATATATGCGGTAAAAGGGTATAATGATTATGTCATCACATTTTTGGCATATCAATTTTAAGTCATGTGAGTATGATTATACAGTTAAACCTCAAGAAAAAGGACACTCAAATTATTTATTATTTATTGTATGTCATGTTTAAAGAGAGTCGAACTTATAGCGTGAGAAATCACAATTATACATCAATTAAAAGGCATAATATATATGTATATATATAAAAGAATAAGGGTCTTATATCCTAAGGTATTGATAATCAAAAAATGAATCTCACACTATAATTACGTTTAAAAAATACTAATAATTACGTATATCATATGTCAAAGTTATAACAGAGCTATTCAATGCATTGAATAATCCTCTTATAACTTTGACATACGATACAATATGTATAATATAAAAGTGACAATTAAATTTTAACTGAAAAAGTGTCACTTTTAAACGATACAAATGTCATTTATACATACATGTATATAATACTATTATTATTAAAAGAGAAAAGAGAGAGATATTTCCTATTTATAGAGAGGTTTCACTGTATAAACAGTATAATGAGTATATTAATGTTAAAATGTGAGTACGGACTGTTGTGGTGCTGACCCCAAAAGGTCACCGATGATAAAATGCCATGGTAATGTTACGTAAGTGATGTACGCGCGTATCGCGGGTGATGATACGCGTTTATTCTCTTTCCAAAAGTGAAACGCCTGAGGAAAGCCTCTCATGGACCAAAGACGACCGTAATTTGTATCATCGAATTCTAAATGTAAAAGCTAATGATAGCCAAAGCCGGGAATATTTTTCAAAAAATGCCCCCAAAACACTCTATGTCTTATACAGTAACAGTGATACAGTGATACAGTACATCCATAGTTGAACATTACACTATGTAAGCGTATGTGCGATACGCTTAACATAAGTTTGCACTTAGAAATGCACATGCGCTCGCATAGGGTCCTGCTTAAAGGAGTCGTACGGTACAGTACATCCATAGTTAAAAAGGATCCTATGTAATGTGAGTTTCTATGTGTAAACTAAGGTTTAGCGTAACGCACATGAGCTTGCATATGGTTCGGGTTAACTGTGGATATACTGTAGAGGTTTATTTGTATTTAGTTTCCCAAAAAAAAACCTAAACATTTTTGGGAATTTTGGAATTTTCCCACATTTTGAACTCATTATTACTTTCAATATTTATGTATGTATTATTTATGTATACATTCATGAACACGTTTATAAGAAAAATATTGCATCTTATATCTTATTAAATATGAAAATATATCGCTTATATCGTGAGATAAATGAATTCAGTATTTATCATTATAGTTATGTATGGAGATAAAAGTGCGATTTTCAAACATATTTTCCTCATGATATAATTATAGATATATTTTATTATATTTTATTTTATTAATACATAAATATAATATTTTTTTAATAAAATAAAAATATAAAAAAATATTATAATATATAAAAATAACACTCTTATTATTGATCCATTAGCATATCACAGTACAAATAATTATATTTAAATTATTAATATTTACGAATAATATATTTATGAATATATTATAATATATATTATATATTAATATATATATTATTAATGAAAAAGTGTTTTTATGCAAAAATATAAATTTAATTATATATTTATATATTATTTATATATTATTTATATGTTAAATAATAATAATTATGACCTCAATTAATGAGAAAGAACTTATAAACGCGGAAATATAAACATATCTCTTATATCATGAGGTATGAGCATAAAAATATATATCATTCACATATTCATTTATTTATAAAATATTTTAAAATTTATCTCACGCTAAAAGCTCTAAATAATGTATTAAAATTCATTTCGCCTCAGTACTTATATCTCGAGAAAAATGAGAAACAATTGTATTATGAATTGTTATATATTCAAAGAATAAATACATAATGCTTATGTTATATATCTCGTGATATAAGTACTAAAAAAGTGGAATATATAATAATGATAAATTTACCATCTTTAAGATCGGACGCTTCAATTTCCATGATGCCATTAGATCCTGAGTTAGATACACAATCGATGCCTTCGTTTTGAGATCGCGCTTTTTTCATGTCCTTATATCTTTGGACGTTCCATTCGCGTATGTAATTCTTCTTTAAATTTGAGCTCGGATCAGACATACGTCTTTTACCATACTGATCCTGTATTTGAATAGCATCAGCATCATCATCAGCATCGCAATTATAACCATAGACATCGCCATTATAACCATAATCATCATCATCATCGATCGAAGAATGGGAAACGATACATGCAGAAAATAATGTAAACAATGGATAAATCGGATCTTCGATCACCTTTTAATGGATAATTTAATGCGATGCCATTCATTTATATATATTCATTTAATACCCTAAATATTCAGCACATCCGGACACTTAATGCATAACAATACGCATACGCATACGAATATACTGAACATATGTGTATCTAAATCTAATATTTATGACCTTTGACCCTCACTTTTTAGGCATGTGTCTTTTGTGAGCATTATTCATTATAAAATACAGGATTTTATACCGCAAAGTATAAGATCCTTTATGCTCACATCTCAAGATATAAGACACGGGACTAAAAAATAAGATGTGCGTATGTTATTAATTCTACAGTGTGATTTTTTCAAAAATGTACTCAAATATTTGTTTTTTAAAATAATCACACTGTATCTTTACATACGTATATACCCTATGACCTCACTTTTAACAACAAAACGCTTATATCTCGAGTAATGTATCGAGTGTCTTATTGTTGAACTGTTAGTATTTCTCGAGATATAAGAAGTGAGGTAAATGGGTATATCGGTATTTTCGGTAATAACGGTATAAGCACGTGACTCACATCCATATCATCATCCCATTGATAATCGGTGATTGAAAATTCGGGTTCAGCCGTCGGTGTTTCGGCGCCCCCATTCACGGCCTTTTCTTTGGATACGGCCATTTCCGATTGACCTTTGCCCATCGGTCCCTTCATACGTATAAATTCAATACGCTCTGATCCATGGTAATACGGTTTCGGTGATTTACGTCCAAAACGCGTCGAAACACTCGACTAAAAGGTCAAAGGTCAAATTATTGTTATTATTAAATATTAAATGTGTGTAATTAATAAATAAAGAGACTAAAGACATACTCTCGTGTCATAAGCATTTTTTAGCGCATCATATCGTATGGACCCGAAGAATATGACCCCCGATGTGTCCCCCGAACGATCTTTGGCCAAAAGTTCGACGCATATCATTTCACCGTCACGTAAAAGCATTTCCGATAAAAACTAAAATATTCAAATATTTAAATATTTTTATATTTAAATTTACATATTATATAATATGTATAATTATGTTAATTTATTAATTATCACTCATGATATAATTGCATTATTAATAAAACGTCCAAAGCTATAATTGCATCTCAATACATGTTTATCAATCAAAATACATGTGTATGTACACACGTGTCAATGTAAACAAATAAATGATATTCATTCATATAATACGATGCCCTTATACCTCGAGGTATAAGACCCCCATTATAACCTACCGCTATAAGACCGGGTCTAAGGTGTGAAATAAAAGGATAATATGTTCCCATTTATCACACTTTTTAATCCCAAATGTTAAGAGGGGTTTAATAATAATAAAGGGGAATATGCAAAGGGGAAATATGTACCATGCTATAAGATCGTGGTCTAAAGATATACTTACATCTTCATAATTATCAATGGTGAAGAATATGTTGGGATAAGTGATTTGTTCGGTGTGTCCTTTTTCGTCCATAGCCCTCCGTGATGGTGACGCGAACACCCGTTGCGTATGACGCCGCAATATTTGCATATCATTGGCCGATGTGCGCGTACACACCGCACACGTCACACTGTACTCAAATTGCTGCATAATTAAATTCAAATATACCGTCTGTTCCCAGTCAATGTCCGCATCTCCGATCGGCAATTTCTTCGAATCCTTTCTATACACTTCTATCGTTGTCTGTCATTGGAAATAATCGCAAAAATTAGTGATAGTAAATTCCCGGGAATATACACTTAAACCTCTATATGAGGATTTTTTGAGGTTTATAGAGGTTTAAGTGTTTCTAAAATATAAAAATCGGGGACATTATAGCATGAGGTATAATATTCTTAAATATTCTTAAATATTCTTAAATATTCTTAAATATTCTTAAATATTCTTAAATATTCCTAAATATTTCTAAATATTCTTTAAGAATACTTTAGTATTCTTTAGTATTATTCAATTTTTTGGAAATTTTACATAAAAATGTGTACATTTCAAGTGTGTGTGTGTATTTAACTCGTGCTATAAGAGGGTGTGTATGTGTATATTAAAACGTACGTTGAATTTTGGGATATATTTTTTATCATTTTTTTGCATTTTTTCCTCTTTTTTCACGATAAAAAGTAAATCATCGTGTGATATATCACCATTAATAACAAAATGATGAACGAATAAATCGGTCCAAAATGTTAATGATGATGATACAAAAACAAAATCTATAAAAATATTAAATAAAAAAAAATCATAAAATTTAATAATTTAATAATAAAATAAAAATAAATACCGTTTTACCTCACTTTTTACACCCTCAAATTAGTTCACTATACTCTAAAGTAATAGCATTTTTTATACGAAAAAATACTTAATTATTATACTCAATAATGGTACTTATAACTTTAGAACTCATGACATACGTTTCAACTCATGATATAAGCTCTATTAAGTGAGGTAAATGGGTATTTAATTAATTAATTGATGATATACCATCCGTGGAATATTTCCGCGTTTCCCGTGTCCTCTGATAATTGATTTCCCGAATTAAATCGTGAAATGATCGCGTCATTATAATAATATATATATATTATTATAATATAATAATATATTATTATATTATAATATATTAATCATCATTTTATTTATTTATTAATTAATGACTTTATAATTATTAATTTTTTAGGCACAAATTATGTTTTAATTTTTTCATATTTTATTTATTAAATATTATTATTATTATTATTATTTATATATTTACGTATTAATATATATTTATATATAT
>JAQIXB010001491.1:0-10548 GCA_034697405.1 Mesoplophora pulchra
TATGTGCATCACGTGGTACACGGTATATTAAAATATAGTCTTTATACACGCATTGTAATAGTGTATCAAAAGCGCAAAGTACTAATAGGAACTTATAAATTTTACATACGATATATTAAGGAGAAATCCGCCGCATTATATTTATGTGCATTCCTCTATTAAAGTTATGTTTATGTCTTATAAAAGTGTACAAAAGTGCAATGATATTTTTTTATAATTTTAAACAAAGGTTAAGACAAAATTTTATGATAAAATGACCGGAATTTCCACGTTCGCCATTACATGGACTTCGAAAGCATCGGCTGATCAAAGGGCAGGTCGTGCCGGACGTACAGGCCCAGGACATTGTTACAGGTATTGAATTTTAAATATATATCGTATGACAGGTCTAAGGTGTATGACAGTGTCCAAAATCTCGAGTACTATCATATGCTTAACATTACTATTTAATACTTAACACTATTCCTTAACAAATGTGTTTAAGATCGGTACACATATGTTTTTATATTTCATTTCTTTATTTTGCATATCATTTATTGTAAAATATAATGCAAACAAAAAATTAAGTGATTGCATAATATTTTATAGTTCAGGCTCAAGGCTCAGGCTCAGACCCAAAATTAGAGGCTCAAGTTCAGATGCCGGAAATTTTGAGCCTAAGCTTAATAACCTACGAGTCTGAGCCTGGAGGCTCAGCACTTAAAAATTGAGCCTACGCTCAGGCTCAGGCTCAGGCTCGAGTTTCTCTATTTTTTAATAATAACGATAGTTTTGGTATTCATTCATATTTTCATTTTGTGATTATCATATGACCATTTTTCAATTGAAAATGATATCGGAATAATTATTAAAAATAAAAATTTAAAAATTACCATAATGAATGCATAACAATTGTACATACGTATATACGTAAATTATAATATAGAAATTTTATACTGAAATATACTATAACAATTGTCCAAAGAAATGAAATAAAAAATAATATTTTTATTATTTACATATAATGTTTTATTATAAATATAAATATTTAACATTTTAAAGACTGTATTCATCATCCATTTTTAATGATGAATTTCCACAATTTTCTACGCCTGAAATTGTTCTAAAGCCAATTGATGATTTATTATTAATGATAAAGGTATTTATAACATAAATAACTATATAATAATACTAAATAATTATAATAATTATTAATTTTTGAATTTAGTCAATGAATATTGATAATGTAATAAACTTCCCATTTCCATCTGAACCTTCACGCGATGCTTTAATTGCTGCTGAAAAAAGACTCATTTCAATGGGAGCTCTAAATGAGGATTCTGTTATTAAAATTAGAAATAAGAAAAAACGTAATCATAAAATTTAATTATATTTTTATTAATTTTATGACATTTACAGAACTTTGGAATGCAAAAATTACTGATTTGGGAAAAATGATGGCATATTTCCCCGTAAATCCGCGCTATGCTAAAATGATAATCCTTTCGCATCAATACCTATTACTGCCATATATTATTGCCATTGTATCGGCATTGACTGTTCAGGAAGTGTTTTATGGTAATTACGATGAAATTTCAAATGATAACGATAAAAATGATAACGATAAAAATAAAGATAAATTAAGAAATAAATGGATATTAAAAAGACGACAATGGGCGGGACATGTAATTATTTAAAAAATAAATATTTTATTTTAATTATTTTTACATAAAAGTGTCATCATCTGTTACTCGGTGATTTCATGGCATTATTGAATGCCGTTGGGGCATGTGAATATGCGGAATGTACACCATTGTTTTGTGAACATAATGGTATTATTTATAAATCAATGATTGAAATTCATAAGCTACGAACTCAATTAAGCACCGAAAGTATATTTATTTATTTTTAAATTTTTATTTTATATTTCTAATTTCTAATTTAATAGTTAATTATATTTTTGGGGATAATTCAATTTCATTATCCGAACGTTTAATACCCCCGAATAATTTTCAGACGAAATTAATTCGACAGATATTATTATGCGGATTTTTTGATCATATCGCACGGTATGAAATGAGTCATTTTATTTTAGCATTAAATATTTATTTATTTTTCAGGAAAATTCCAGACTCAGAAAATGAAAGTAAAAATAAAAATATGAAAAATGCTTATATGGTATTTATATTTAATTTTATTATTATTACTTTTAAATATATTGAAGAGACTCCTGTAATATAATAAAATGTACAAAAATCATTCATCAAATATCATATATATATGATATCATCGTATAATGAAAGAACGGTACCAACTCCCTAATAGACGTAAGTAGATAGGAAAGTGTCACTGACACTTTTCTATCTACTGACGTAATGTAAAATCATCCCCAAATTAAAATCGTTTTTCGCTCTGCGGATATCAATAGACCATAGGTCAAAGGTCACAAATATTAAAAAAAAATTCCTATGATTAAAGATGACTGTGCCATGAATTTTCAAAGTTTAATAATTTATAAATTTTTTACAGAAAATGTAAAAATCATAAAATGTCACTTATAACGTCAAAAAATCTTTAAATTTAAATATTTTTAAAATATAATTTGTATCATGTTTAAAGGTAATTACTAGAGACTAACTAGAGACCTAAAATATTCGTAAAATGCCTTTTTTATTTCGAACTTTACCATGTCACACTTAATTTAGGGCTTTTTAAATGAGAAAATATGAAAATATAAAATAGAAAATTTGGGCCCTCTCCTCGAAAGCTCCTTGATGTTATACATAGAGATTTACGCCGTTAATCCAAAAAGACATTTAATTCGATGACTTTTTGATTTTTGACCCTAACCAATAAACGCGTACCTAACCCAACCTAACTTAACAGAGTAATATGTGCACCAATATAATGACCGTCCAATTCGGACATAAAAAATTCAATGGTCACTAATATGCAAGTAATAGTTTAACCGTCAGAGGAGAAATATTCAGAAACTTACAATTTTTAATCATCATACAGACTAAAATAACAGTTTTGTGCCCATAGAATATTTTACTTTTTCCCATGTATATTAAGATTATATGAAAAGACATCTATAGCTGGGGCTGAATAACATTAAAAGACAGATGTTCTTTTAACAAAAAAAAATGATTTAAAAGTTTCAATTTTAGTTTACCTTAGAATTTCTATATAATGCATCACAGCAATAGATAAGGTCATACGAACAAATTGCAGTTGAATTTGTGTATGATTATCGAATAATATGTTTGATATATATCTATATCTATTTTTATCTTTTGATGTAATTCTTAAGATAATTGATATAATGTAATTGCGGTAAAAGTATATTTTAAATATTAATAAATGTTTTTAGTGCACAGATACGGAAATGCCCGTTTTTATATCAAATAATTCAATATTAAGAGATGAATCTCCGGAATTCGTTATTTATCAGGAAATATATGAAACGACAAAGCTCTTCATGAGAAGTAAATTATTAGCATTTATCACTTATAATTATGATTATATTTTTGAAATAAATTTTAATAAATGACAGACGTGTGTGCGATTGAACCGCAATGGATTCCCATTTATGTGCCATCATTATGTACGTTTTCAAATCCTCAGGAAAATCCACCGCCACATTATGATCCTAAAACTGATACTATTAAATGTCATCGCACATCGACTTTTGGTCCTCATTCATGGCCTTTACCATCCGTGGAAATGGAATATCCGCAGGGAATTGACAGATATAAATTATTCGCCAAATGTTTGATCGATGGTGAAATATTCCATTTTTTCAAAAAATACTCAAAAATGCTATTATCACCGTCCTCTGTTATTATAAAGTCATGGGCCTCACTTCAGCCGCGGGTCGAAAAAGTACTAAAGAAACTGATTAATGAATGCATCGATAATAAAAAGATGTTAATTGAGAAATGGAAAAATGATAAAAAATGTGAGCATTTTTAATATTTACAAAATTTGTAAATGTCATTTTATTGTATATTTTCAGTTTTATTAAAAGAGTATTTAGAATGGACACCGGACCATTATCATCATGAAATCACACAAAAATGGCCTCCGATTTAATCATCACTCATTATTTCATAGATAATTATTTATAAATAATTATGTATTTAAATATTTCTAAAAACATTTTCTCATTTATGTTTTTTAATAAAATTCATAATTTTAATGTGTTCATTATATGGTTATGCGTTTATAATTTTTGAAATATCTAATGCTATCATAAAATACCATTGTGAATAAAGCGATCATTTAAAAGGAATGTCTAATTTCTTTACAAAATCCGCCTTAAATAAGAAATGCATATACATGCGTATACATATACAGTGTGTGTATAAAGTGAATATTAAGAAAAGGATCGTGTGTATATTATGATTTTTGTAAATTTTTAAGAATATCAATGAAATCATAATTCGTGCATTGATGCGCATCATAATATCATTTATAAATTATCATTAATTACCTTTAATATGAGTGATAATAATGATTCATTCGATCTTTTGGATGATGTCGAAAAACGAATAAAAAATGGTGAGTCAATGATACAATGCGTGTATCATACACGGTGTATGTATCATTAGCCTTAAATTTAAATATGACTGAATTCGTACCGTTTATTTGTTTCTCCATTATTTTCATCATTTTATAATTAAATAATTTTATTAATTATATGTGTTAATTGTGTGTGTTAAATACGATTAAATTCTAAATTCCATTTTAATCACGAATTTTTTCGTTACATTATCACAGTCTCTAAAATTCACCATAATTTTTATTTAATGATATTTTTACATTTCATTATTCGAAATTTTTATTTAATTTTATTTTAATATAAATTTATTTTTAAATTAATTCTTTAAATTCGCATTTCAAATGACAAATAAAAGTTTAATAATAAATTTGAATTTATAAATGAATGTAATTTATTAAAAGAAAATTTTAATGCATTTCGACACTCTATACTTTTTGTTTGTAAATAAACAGATTCTTTATGTTTATGAATAATTTCAATTTTGTCATTTATTAATTATTAAAATTCATTTATTTTAATATATTTTTTTAAAAAAATAAGAATGTAATGAAATAAATTATTAAAATGATATAAAAAATTAAAGAAATTTATGAATTTATATTTATATGATACTAATGTTTGGCGCTAATTAATGACACGTTTGATGCATGACATTAATTTTGAGAGTGATATGATAGTATAATGATATAAAATTAATATATGGATATATATATATTAATATAATAGCAATTAATGGTCAATATATGCCTCATTCATCGTCAATGAATCAAAACGCGCATCAAAAGCATCCTCCGATGGGTCATCCGTTTCATCATCACGGTCAATCCCATGATTTTTCAAAAGATAAAAAAGGAAAAAACTGGAAACTGATCTCAGATCCATTTTTGAAAAAAGACAAAAATGCGACGAAAATATACCGTTTCGAGGGTGTTGTTCCGGGGGTATACTCATTAATGACCATTGACAATTATTAATTATATGTGCATTTTTAGAAAGAATCGGTATATCCGCCGATACAATTGAAAGATCCGCGTTCAAAAGTGACTATACTTTCGTGTTGGACCCGCGGTATCGATCCGTTGGAAGTGACTTTACCTAAATTTAAGGTGAACACATTGTGATTTTGATTTTTCATTAATTATGTCTTTTTAAAGATCGATACAAATTATGTCGGCATTCCTCCGCCATTAGAAGTGTCCATAATGAATTTAAACGATAATATTCATAAAAAGTTTTTGGAGGATTTAGTAAAGAGCTGTGGTCCCATCGATGAAATGGAAATCTTATATCATCCAAAAACGAATAAACATTTGGGCTTAGCGCGTATTTCATTTGCGACCATTGCTGCAGCAAAAGGATGTGTCGAGAAATTGGATAAAACCTCAGTTATGGGAAATATCCTCAACGTTTTTATCGATCCTTTTGGTAAATTATTAATAAATTATTAATAAAATAAAATTAAATTTCAATTTTAATTATATATCACAGGAAAAGAGGTGATGAAAGCATTTGAGGCCATTGTTAACCCTCCACCATCAGTACTAAAACCAAAAGAGCCTTTTGTTGAGCCCTTAATTATTCCTCTCGAATCTGAAGTGACTAAAGTGATAACATCAGTATCGTCATTGTCAATGGTGACACCATCGGGAAATTCTGAATATAGTTACGGATCTGAAACGAGAACGATGTCAGTATCTTCGGGATATCATTCATCACATTCAACACCTTTGAGTTATGAGAGTAGATATTCATATCAATCTCATGGGGGAACACAATATCAGTATCAAGAGAATAATGGAATTCACGCACATGTGAATTCATGGGGATCAATGAACAACAATATTCAATGGGATTCGCAAAGCCAACAATGGATTGAAACATGTGATGAACAAACAGTACAACAGAGTCCTGTGAGAGAATCATTAGACTCAAGAATTGAATTGCTCTTAAAGCAGCAAAGCGCGGGTTTAGCACCGAGTTTTTTGGGGGAATTGGGTCCTTTCGGGGGGTCACTTTCAGGTCTCGGGAGTCCACTGCCTTTTGTATCAAAAGAATTTAAACAAAATTCACCTTTATATAGTCATAATTCAAAAAATGATTCGAAAATGAACTATCATCATGATAGTGATTCAGATGCTATTTTAGGGACACCGCCATCGCCCTTCTTAAGTGCATCTGATTATATTAAATGGCATAAAATGACGAAAGATATTGACTCAGGAAAAGTGCCATGTCTCGATAGTGACGATGAAGAACTAACATATCACGATAATAATAAAGAAAATGATGATTATGATGATGAAGACGAAGATGATGCCACTCCTGTAAAGGACGAACCGCGCCAAAGTAAGAAAAAGCGTAATAAAAATAAAAGGACAGAGGATGACGATGATCGAATGTCATTGTCCTCATTAAGCAGTGGGGAAAAACTAGAAATGGGTAATAATGAACCACAAACATCCGCTGGAATAGTGCATCATCCAATGTATCCATCGGAACATGTACAGATGATGGCACGTATGGGAATTTGGAAGCCGGGAATGGGTTCCGATGTTAGTTCGGGCATTTACGGCACACCATCATCACAGCCAAATTTTACACCATCATCTACACCCGGAACCATCCCATTTCCTCCATTCATGTTTCCGCCATTAGTTCATCCCAATTCATTTACAACACCATCGGCATCTCATAATTTTTCTCAAATGAATGCATCGATGCCCCAATTCTACCCTCACTTTGTTTCCCCATACCCATCTGCTCATTTATCCAATGCCCTTAATTCACTAACAAAACCCTCATCTGCAGGTTTTTCTTCAGAATTACAAAAGAAAGCTAAAGAGGAACATAAAAATCAATTAACACGCGGTGTGATCGATAAAATCGTTATCGAATTAAAAGAAATAATGAAAAAGGACATCTGTAAAAAAGTCGTAGAAACATCAGCATATAAAATATTCGAGAAATGGTGGGATGATAACGAAAGAAATTCAAAAGATTCAAAATCTCAAAAACCTAATGAATCAGAATATGATAAAAATTGGAATTCAGTCAGTTACAGCGGTCCCTACAGTAATAGAGATGATACATCACGATGGTCAATTCTATCGAATCTATATTCAGAGCCCAATCAAAGTGTTCAAAATTATGATAATTGTGGCTTTGGTCTAAGAGCAACAATACCTAAGATGCCTTCATTCAGAAGAAAATATAAACCGTCATCGCCATCACATGATGATGATGGCACTGCCGACAAAAGAATCGATTCTGAACCTGATGATGAAAAAGCCAATTTAGACGATTCTGATTCCGAATCTTTTCATAGGAAACAAAAGAATAGAGCGGCCGCTTTTATAGAAAGGGAAAGAATAGCAAAACCATCCTCTGAATCAGAGAGCTCTGAAAGTGAAAGTAGTTCCGGCACCAGTTCTGAATCAAGTTCTGAAAGTGAAAGCTCAACAGCTTCAGAAAGTGATTCAGATTCATCATCTTCATCTTCATCTTCATCATCATCATCGTCGTCATCGTCAGTATCAGCATCATCTTCGACATCATCATCTTCGTCTTCATCTGTTAGTAAACATAAAAAGTATCGTAAACATCGTAAAGTGAAAGTTTCTGATAAAAAAGTTGATAAATCAGCGGATTTAGATTCAGAATCGGAAAAAAGCATTAAAGAGAAATACAAAGATGAAATTAAAGAAACAGATGATGATAAAAGTGAAGATGTGACGCATAATGCTGAAGTGAAATCGTCTTTGGAATATGAAGCATCAGAGGCGTTAATGGCACTCGCGAGTGGATTCAATAGTATCAATTCTCAATCGGAAAAAAACGATAATTTAACTAAAGAAAAGAGCATGAAAAACGGAGAAATGACGTCATCAAAAACATTCGATGACGGAAGTGACACAGAATCTGCCTCAGAAATAGAACATTATGAAAGTGATAAACAAACAGCGATTGCATTTGACCATAGCTATTGTTTACCGACAAATGATGAACCATCGGCTCTCGATACAGTCATTGATTCTGTTGCGAGAGGATTATCAAATAATAAAGAAAAAGCGCACACACCCATTACAGATCACATGTACAGCCGTTCTAATATTATTTCATCTCAAAATAAACCTCAAAAACGACAGTACAAAAAGAAGACGGTGTCGAATCAGATTCTTAAACCTCAAAACAGTGAACCGTTTCCTCATAATCTGTATGCTGTCGCATCGGAATGGAGAAAAGCAAAACGAACGACAAACATTGTTCCCGATTATTTATTAGATTTTGAGGATCATGAACGGACACCGCCCGAAAAAGAAATAAAATTCAAAAAACGGGAAACGTTAGAAGATATGAACATTGTTTACGATTTTGTCACGAACGGTATTGATTTAGAGGATGTACAGTATCTTAAGAGGAGTTATGAGGCCATGCTTCAGGAGGATAATCATAACCGATGGTATTTGAATGACATTCATTGGGTCGATCATCCGCCGACGAATATCCCATCACCAAAGAAAAAGCGTAAATTCGATGATTCTCAAATGCGCATTCACAAAACAGGATGTGCACGATCTGAGGGATATTATAAAATGGATATGTATGAAAAGGCGCGATTATCACACGTGTCAAATGTCAATAAAGACGGTGATGATGATGATGTTCCGAAAGCACTTCGCGCGCGTCAAACGGCGACACAACAATCAACACGTGAGGCACGGTCCAATCAGAGACGATTATTGGCGACGGTCGATGCCGCATGGAGTGACCTCTTAAAGTTCAATCAGTTACAAGTATGATATCAGTATTTAAAGTATTTAATTATGTTAAACATAAAAATGTTTCCATTTTTTTATCATATTCAGTTCCGTAAAAAACAATTAAAATTCTCCAAAAGTCGAATCCACGACTGGGGTCTGTTCGCATTGGAACCGATTGCAGCCGACGAAATGGTGATTGAGTACGTGGGTCAAGGGATACGTCCGATCATAGCCGATATCAGAGAAAAGAAATACACGGAATTGGGCATTGGGTCCTCATATCTCTTTAGGGTCGATTTAGAAACCATTATTGATGCGACGCGATGCGGTAATTTGGCGCGTTTCATAAACCACAGTTGCAATGTATGCATTGAGTTTTATTTAAAATGTTATTAAAAATGACACCATTTATTTATTACTGTTTCTAATGACAGCCCAATTGTTACGCGAAAGTGATAACGGTCGAGGGTCAGAAGAAAATCGTCATTTATTCAAAACAACCGATTGGTGTCGACGAAGAAATCACCTATGATTACAAATTCCCCATCGAAGAGGACAATAAAATACCATGCCTCTGCAGTGCATCACAATGCCGTGGATTTTTAAATTAATCATCGTCATGTCATTTCATTGTTATATTTTACATTTTTTTGTAAAAATGCTTTTTCATCCTTTTATATAACATAAAGAATGTGTCACATGATAATATCATGTGACATTTCAGTGTAAATAAACACTGACGATGATTTTGAGTTTTCCCGTCACGTGTTTAGATTGAATGCGATTTACTTTTTTGATTTTATATGAAATGCCTGTTTTTGTAATTGCATATGATCAGAAATGGTAATTAATATGAAACATGATTTGTATGTTATTTGCGTTATTCACGTGTCGTGAAAACTCTAAAGGGAAACATCACTGAAAATGCTTCAATTTCATTAATGACCATTGACGTGAACACACACATGATTCATTAATTTATAGAATTACTATGATTACATATTTTGTGAATGATGATGCGTAATGTTTTAACGTAATTTATGTTTGAATTTTACGTAAACATATGCAAAATCATTGGAAAAAAATGGAATTATTTCATAATATGGTATAAGATTAGGTCATTCTTCATGTGGACTATGATCACATGTGAGGAAAGTCCTAAACATTTACCGAAAATGTGTTTATGAAACACTGTTTCTGTATAATGCAAATGTGTAATTTTTAAAAATCATTGTAAATATCGAT
>JAQIXB010001492.1:0-10540 GCA_034697405.1 Mesoplophora pulchra
TTTAATATATTTTATCTCATAAATTATCTTAAATTATAAATAAAGAAAATATATAAAATAAAATTAGTTTTATAATTATCAAAATGCTTTTACATTAAATAATAAAAAAAACATAAATAAAATTCAATTTTTATATATTTTAAATTATAATTATGATAAATTACAATTTTTATGAATATGTTATTTGTTATTTAATGCAAATAATATTAGTTTTAAAGAATTACTTACATTTCTTAAAAATATCAAATTATTACATTAAATATTAGTGATGGAATTTCGACACTTAAATATCTATTCCTAATTAAGGATTCTATAACATTATCACATTATAATTAATATATTTTTTGTGTGATTTTTAGCATTTTTTACAGTAAACTCTACTAGCAATATCTAGTAATATCCAATAGTACATGTAATTACACTAAATTATGCAACTGCCATCGTGCATCGTGTATCTCTTTCTACTAAAAGCTTTAGTATCCTTTTTCATCTCACATCAAATAATCGATCCGTTACTATGGTAAAATGTTGAAAATAGAAAATGCAATATTTTATTGAAATTCAAATTTTATTTCATTTTTATTTAAATTCATAAACATTTATAAATTGTAAACAATTAATAAATGATTAAAATCTTAAAAATTAAATTTAATTACATATATGTACTTTCGTTATTAAACAATTTATAAGTAATAAACATATCGTTTAAATAATTATCTTTAATTAAATTGAATAAAATTGTTACTAATGTATCATTTATCAAATGCTCAATTTTCATTAATTACAATTTTTATATGTATATATAAAAATGAATAGCAAAGGACAGTCCCCATTTTGCCATATGCAAATTATATATTAATTGAATGTTCTCATTGAGAGCTGTAAATTTCAAATATACCTTAAATTGTAAAGTAACCGGAAATGGTCAAAATGCCTATTTAAATTTTGAGTTAAAAAGCCAATAATAAAAATTTAAATTTAATATACATACAATTTAGTATATATACCTACATATACAGCGTGTACCATGGGCTGCGTCAAATATGAAATTGCGATTATTCTAAAAGTATAAGGAATTTCGGAAAAATTCTTTTGCTGAAATTTCAAGGAATAGTGGGCATTTACTTATTTAATAAAATATTTTAAAATTATAATTTTTTAATAATTTAAAATTTTAAAAAACTAGAAAAATGCATACATTTTTATATTTTTTATAAAAGAATTTTTTTTTGTTTATCACCATATATGTCCATATGATATATTATTTAAAAGATATTTTAAAACTGAATCCAATCGTATATCACATGATAGGATTAAATATACAGAGTGATCAAAAAATATTTTTTTGATATAAAAATTTAAAATTTTATATATTTTCATTATGCGTTCTTTAACATTTAAAAATAATTTAAAAGTTTTAATTTTAAATTTTTTTTTGAAATAAGTAAATGCTTACTATTCCTTGAAATTTTACCAAAAATTATTAATTAAAAATTAGTAATTATCCCGAAATTCCTTATACTTTTAGAATAATCGCAATTTCATATTTGATGCCGCCCGTGGTACACGGTGTATATGTATATAATAAATTATTCGTTTAAAAATGTTATTAAATTATATATATAAAGAAAATTGAATGTGTGTGTGTATGTGCGAAACTGTTTACAGTTTTAGCATGTTAATGTTTACGCCGCAATTATTAGTTTTATATTTTAATAATAATTAATTAAAAATAAGATAATTAATCGGTTCCTTTTTACTATTATATTACAAATAACATTTTAGAGGATTATAATATATTTTGGAATAAAATTCAATTTAAAAGTTTACAAATTCTGAGATTCAATAAACACATATTTATGAAAAAAAATCATAAATTATAAAATTAGTGAAAAACTTAAAAACCTAAAAAACGCAAAAATATGAAAAAGTTTTAAACGTATTTTCGCTTAGAAATTAGCAATAAACTTAATCACGTTAATTGAGCTTAACTTTAAACAAATAATATAAAGAAATTATAATTAAAAATGTTTCATATATTAATTTAAATATAAATAATTAAAAATATTTCAGAAAATTGTATATTATGATAAAAAATGTTAAGTTTTTAAGTGAATTTTAAACGCGATTCCACCACTGTATGTATAGTTAATGATTAAATGTTATTTATTAATGACTAAAAATGTGCCCTTTGGCGATCCCCAAAAGAATTAATCGCACGATGTATGTGAATGTACCCTTTACTATGTCCATTTTACATAACAATAAACAAAACCCAAAGTATTTTTTAAATGATTTTTAAACATTTTTAACTGATATTTGATTTTATTAATTAATTATTCGTATATGTGTATGTGATTCGTTTGATATTAAAGAATATATTTTTACGGTAATTATATATTAATGATTTTAATAAAAATAAAAATGTTTTATTTTTTAGAATGAAACGTCAGTGTATAGCCTTTGGTTAAGACAATGGCATTGAATATTTAACGAATATTTTCCCTTTAAATTTATATATCATTAATGATTCATCATTCACGTGATTTTATTTTTTTATTTAAATTCATTATATTTTAATATATTTGTGTTTTAACTTTTCAATGATTTAATAATTAAAGACTCATAATGAATTTATTAAAATATTTAATTTTTACGGTGATATAATATGCGTTCACATAAATTTGCATCATCGGAAAATCGAAAGTATCATTTCACAATAATCATGGGATCTGTGATCGGAAAGAGATCGTCATTCTTTGAAATTCTTCACTTTAATCGTAATATGCACGTGGTTATGTTAGGGTTAGATTCTGCGGGAAAAACCACGACTTTATACCGACTAAAGTTTGATCAGTATATTAGCACTGTGCCTACGATCGGATTCAATTGTGAAAAAGTGAAGGGACAATTCGGGAAAGTGAAGGGTGTGACATTCTTAGTATGGGACATCGGGGGTCAGGACAAATTACGACCGTTATGGCGATCGTACACACGATGTACCGATGGTCTTATATTTGTGATCGATTCTATAGATGAGGAACGGATGGAAGAGGCTAAAATGGAATTAATACGTACGATACGAGCGCCTGAGAATTCCCATGTCCCTGTGTTAGTATTCGCCAATAAACAGGATCTTCCGGGAGCTAAAGACCCCAACGAAATCTCTCGCATTTTAGGATTACACGAAATTTCGCCCAATCACTTATGGCACGTGCAATCGGCATGTGCTATTAATGGTGAGGGTCTCGATGACGGCCTCGAAATTTTACATGATATGATCATTAAAGCAAAACGTTTATCGAAAATGAAGAAAAAAACTAAATAATTCTAATGATTAATTAAATTTTAAATATATTTTTCGCACACAAATTTCAGACGCTTTTTCAAACGCTAAAAATACAATTCAATATATGAAACGCATTTTTACTATCATTTAATTGTACATAATTCATTTGTGAATAGTGTAACTGTATACAGTCGAACTGTTAATTACACTTTTAATTGTATTTAAATCATACTCACATTTTATTACTAAAATTAGTTATTTGATAATGCAATTGAATTGCTTTTTATTTTATCATTAAATATTTTTCTCAAAAGTTATTTATTAAATACTTTTAGCGTTAAATTTTAGAGATTATTGTTTATAATATTCTTTATAATTATAGTGTATAATTATCGATTATTACATTTTAGTACAATAAAATTTATTTATTTCAATTTTAAACACTTTTATATCGTTCCTATTATTGTAACAAAAATATATATATATATATATATAATTTGAAATGTAAATCTTTTTTATTATAAAATGTAAATTTTTTATAATAAAATTTAATATGAAAAATAATATGACATTTTAATGATAATAATTTTTAATTTTTAATTATATTAATGAAATGCCCAAATTAAGAACATTAAAGAAAATAAAAAATATAAATGCTAAGAAATGCATGGGTTTAATTATTATTTACATTTTATTTAATATTAAATAAAAATAATATTTTTTAATTATAAAAATTATGTGAAAAATGAATAAAAAGTATTTCAATACATTCCTACGCTTTAATGATGAAAAACCTCCGCAAACATAAGACAAAAGTCCATATTGGGTCATGCTAAAGTGTACTAAAAAATCAGTTTTTTATTTATCATATAAAAACAGTTAAAAACAGGTATTTCATAGAATCACTTAAACGAACTTTTGTGATTCCATAGTATGGAATACACTATAGTTATACTGTATACACTAGTTTTACACTAGTTATACACTAGTTATACACTAGTTTTACACTAGTTATACTAGTTGGCATAACGACCATGTATTTGCCCTTTAATAGCCATATATACTGAGATCTGTGATTCCATTGGTTCATTAGTTTCGTATCATCATTGTTACGCGTGTATATGTGAATCCGTTTCTGTTTATACCGCATTCAGTCTTTGGTTTTCACTGTAAATTGTGTGCCAATTTATTGTTACGAACGGCGTTACAATTTACTCCGAAATTTTATTCATCATTTAATATTATCATTATTTATAAATATATTTTATATTTAATCATTGGTAAGTCATACGTTCAAAATATGAACATTTTTATTTTATATTAAAATGGATTAACAAATATCTGTTTAATTATATTTTAAAATTTCAAAATTAAAAATGAATTTTAATTAACATTTTGAAATTATTATTAAAATATTCTAAATTAAAATGTATCATTTTAATTTAAAATGTATATGTTTTATGTAAAATTTGTGATCGTTATATATTTAGCATTTCTTTAGTATTAAACGATACGTTTTAAACTTTTAGAGGTCAAAAATCTTGTTTTTTATCTAAAAATCAAAGATGAAATTTTTAGCATTCTTTTGTTTTAATAAATAAATGAAACATTTTCATATAAAAGTTTTATTAAATCAATTTTATGTAAAATATAATTTTTATATATAAAAATAGCATAAAAATACAAATAATCGATTAAAATAAATTAATGAATTATTAATAAAAAAAAGTTACGCCTAAACATTTATTAGTAAAGCTATAAATATGAAATGATATGCATATGCATGTAAAGTTATATAATGCATAATATAGTATTATAATGGAAAACGTTTGATGATATAGAAAATGCGTGAATGTATCAGTATACATGTGGGTCAAGCGGGAGTACAGATCGGGAACGCGTGTTGGGAACTCTATTGTTTGGAGCATGGCATTCAACCCGATGGTCAAATGCCATCGGACAAAAACATTGGCGGAGGCGATGACTCTTTTAATACATTCTTTTCGGAAACCGGTGCCGGAAAACATGTTCCCCGTGCTGTTTATGTTGACTTAGAACCGACTGTAGTGGATGAGGTACGTACGGGAACATACCGGCAGTTGTTTCATCCCGAACAGCTCATCACCGGTAAAGAGGACGCTGCTAATAACTATGCGCGCGGACATTATACCATTGGAAAAGAGATCGTTGATTTGGTTTTGGACCGTGTCCGTAAATTGGCTGATAACTGTACGGGTCTTCAGGGGTTTCTCATATTCCATAGCTTTGGCGGAGGCACAGGATCAGGATTTACCTCACTTCTCATGGAACGATTATCCGTTGATTATGGCAAAAAATCGAAATTGGAATTTGCCATTTATCCGGCACCTCAGGTATCAACGGCTGTGGTCGAACCATACAATAGCATTCTGACGACACACACGACACTCGAACACTCTGACTGTGCATTTATGGTCGATAATGAAGCGATTTATGACATATGCCGCCGTAATCTCGATATTGAACGTCCGACATATACTAATTTGAACCGTTTAATCGGACAAATCGTGTCTTCGATCACAGCATCTTTGCGTTTTGATGGTGCATTGAATGTCGATTTAACCGAATTTCAAACGAATCTCGTACCGTATCCGCGTATTCACTTTCCATTAGTTACATATGCACCGGTAATTTCGGCAGAAAAAGCATATCACGAACAATTGACCGTCGCGGAAATCACTAACGCATGCTTTGAACCCGCAAATCAAATGGTAAAATGTGACCCGAGACACGGTAAGTATATGGCGTGCTGTCTCTTGTATCGTGGCGATGTCGTCCCTAAAGATGTTAATGCCGCAATCGCTGCCATCAAAACAAAAAGAAGCATTCAGTTCGTTGATTGGTGCCCGACAGGATTCAAAGTAATTAATTAATATATTTATATAATTAATATATTTTATTATTTTTTGTTTATCTTTAGGTTGGAATAAACTATCAGCCACCGACAGTAGTACCCGGAGGTGATTTGGCGAAAGTTCAACGCGCTGTTTGTATGCTGTCGAACACCACTGCTATCGCTGAGGCATGGGCACGTTTGGATCATAAATTCGATCTGATGTATGCCAAACGCGCTTTTGTCCATTGGTACGTGGGGGAGGGAATGGAAGAGGGGGAATTCTCTGAGGCACGGGAAGACTTAGCCGCTCTCGAAAAGGACTATGAAGAAGTGGGTCTCGACTCTACCGAAACAGGCGATGATGATCAGGGAGAAGAGTTCTAAAGCCCCACCTTTTTATACCTTAATTCGTGTTCCCTTTAAATTAGAATCAAAATTGCAATATATGCGCTTTTTATGTCTTACTTTGTAATAGTGTCAAATTTTAATCTAAATGTACTTCGATTCAGTTAAATAAATACAGGGTTTTTAATTCAATTTTTTAATTTATTTTACATTATACTTTTTTATATTAATTTTATCGTTTATACATACTCTAAAAACTAGTTTAGTTTAGAATAAAAATAATACTCTCATAAACTAATAAATAAGACTTAAAATCAATTTAAATATTTTCTTAAACTATTATCTAATAAAAGATCAACATATTTGTCAATGGGTTTAATTATTAATGGAATACATCCTAACCCTATAGCTACAGTCATCCATCGTATTCGTTCGTGAGATAAATGTGTGTATCTTTTTATTAAAAAAAAAGAAAATGCACATATTCGATTTATAGTAAATCCGGGAATTGCCACAGATGCCAATCCCTGCCATGTCATGGTGTCAATCGCCTGAAATATGACTTTTTTTCTTTTTACAATTACATCATCAAAATGTTTCTAAATATAATTAAATGATTTAATTAATAATAACAATAATAATAAAATAAATATAAAAACAAAAAAATGTCATATATGAAGTATATGTGTATAATAAAAAAGTAAAACATCTAAAGACAGACACCATTATTAAGAAAATTTTGTAGTCTCAAAGAGCTTTTCGTTCTGCGGACATCACTTTTAAAATGCTATTTTATGTATAAAATAACTTTTTTATCATAATCATGAAATTGTTATTTTATGTTTAAATCATTCATTTCATTTTAAAGTATCATGAGATATTAGTAAAACTCATATTTTTGTCTAAAAAGACGCGATCGTATAATAATTAAGGAATGAAATTATGAAAATGTGCAATAAATTTTCATTAAATATTATTTCGTTACATTCGTTTTAAATAAAACATGACATTTGTGTATTTGAATTGAGTAATGATATTGATAAACATTAAGATTCATATGAATATAAACATAAATACATGTCATTATTATGTACGTATTTTCATCTTTAATTTTTTCATATTAAACTAATTAAATTGACCCGTAATGAACAGAAAAATTGACAAAATAGAGCGGCTCTAAACTTTTGCCATTTACTGTAATATTTAAGTATAATGATTAAATTTAACTAAAAGGATAGAGCCAAAAAATGGCCCATCAAAATTCAAAAGTAATTACAATTCTTTTCTTTACTGTGAAATTAATTTTAAAGTTAATGCAAATAATTAAATAATTGTATAATTTACACGTACATATGTATATGGTTTATATGAACTATATTTAGCCTCTTTAATAATTGGTGTAAACTATTGAGGAGCCTCTGCCTCATTTGGTAGTGACATCAGCAAATGGGACAAATCGTCTATTAACACGTATATGATTCTACACTGTTTTGATATACTGTATTCTACCTCATGCCTAAATATTCAATAAAAATTCAGGAATTCGTTTATTGAGAAAATTGCTTTTTTGTCAAAATTTTTGCTTAAAATTTGTCTTTAATTATCTAATGTTTTATCTGAGAATTGATTTTTATTATAAAATAATATGAATATTTATTTACATCCGACACTTTTTTGGTTTTATCAAAAGTGTCGGCCAAACAATAGCCGCACGCAATAACATAACTCAAACGGACAATGTTTATATGAACGATTTTCCGAAACGATTCTCCGATTTCATTCGCATATCCTTTAATTGCAAATATATTCATTTTTAGCATTTAATATTAATCATCAATATTTAGATTTAATAAAACAGTAAATTATAAAACGGGAAAAAACTAAGGCCCGAATTGCAATTGAATTTACGTAAACTGATAGCATATTTTTAATTGTTTTAAACATATTCAGTTACAATTTGTGGCTCCGGTGCTTTCCCATAGTGTTATATTTTAATATCATAAAAGCATTTAATTACCCAAAAATCTGAGGGGAGAATCACGATATATATCTACACTTTTATCAAAAGCATCACTGTGATTTTCATTATTATTATTGCGATTCATTTCCCATCATTTAAAAGGTCACTTTAATATGCATATTTATATATTTTATATATAAATATATAAATCTAAAAATAAACATTAAAACATTCTAAAAATATATTTTTTTTAATAAAATTAAATAACATTATGATCAATATTATGAAAGGATAAAAATACAGTGCTATTCATGTAAAGAAAAACTCAGTGCGGAGCGCTCTGCGTGTGTATGCATATTTATATGTAATTTAAGTTTTCACAATTCACTGTATTCATTAACCCCCATATTAAGCATTAAAAACGTAAAAATGAAAGATAAATGTGTATATCTTAAGATTCTTAACATTAATATTTTTGTTTCAAAATATAAAATTATTATTTAATCATAAATAATTATGCGTCAATATTCATGATAATAGTGGAGCATACACTTTTAAGTATACAATTATTGGGACGTTTAAAATCATGATTTTATTTAATAATAAATTATTTAATAATAATATAAATTATTTTTTCAATGATTTTATAAATATTTATACTTTTATTGAAAATAAAATGTTATAAATATTCATATAAAAATAAATACCATTTTTATGTGTTTAAATAAAATAGTGATTCATTAAAATTTTAGCATTTTTTATTAGAGACATAAAATTTTTGTAAAATACTTATTTTTATCTTATACTATAGTATATGTAAAAGATATAAGGGAAATATTTTGAAAGTATCCATATCTATCTAAAAATAAGACGTTTTAAATAATTGCTTTTTTTGCTTTTTAACTTCAATATGCTTAAAAACAAAAAATAAGCATATTGACTCTTTTTTATTACTTTTTTCAGAATTTTAAGAAAAAACTAAATGAGGGATAATGTAAATATTAGATGTTAAAAATTAATTAATAATATTAAAAATATTTTATTAAAATACACTATAGCCACATTTGATCCGGACCCTATACAAGGGCATGTGCGATTCTATGCGTAAGCATAACATATACGCATATGCGCTTGCACAAGGTCCAGATAAAATGTGAACATAGTGTATAAACATGTACTAACATTATATTGTAATAATGTATTATATTTAAGCATTAATTTTATTACGTTTAAAAATAACCTCAAAGTTAAAATTGCATCTGAATATGTGCGTGAATTTTATACATATTCTTTTTTGTAATTTTTTTATAAATATCCATTCATCATTCATTAGTTCCATATTTAGCAAATTCTAAATACTTTATGTGTACCGTTTTAACTCACATGAGAGCACTGATATCGCGATTGATGATCATTTTTTTTAATATTAAAAAAAAGTGCTCATGGGGAGTCATACCTCGAGGTATAAGACCCCCATTCAAACCTCGCGAAATAAGATCAGTGCTCTTATGTGAGGTAAAACTGTACTAAAATATAATTAATGCTTTTATACCCGAATAGAATGGTCTATCATCGTGTAATTCGTTAATTGTTATAAAATTTATAAATAATAATCTTTTAGTTTAGGGTCTTATATTAATGATGATCGTATGTTTATAATAAATTAAAAATTATGTTAATGATTCGGCGTATTTATTGCCCTCAAATTAATGGAATATGATTTATAAATTTAATTACAATTAAGAAATTAGACCATTCTTTTCGGGTGTAAAAGTGATGAATTTATTACAATATCGTGTATACTTTAGTGTATTGAATTATAATACAGTTAAGTGAATGTTAAATCACTTCACATTTTGTAATTGAATTTGTGCATTACATATACAGTATTCAAGATTTTGGAACGGACTTAATGCGCATAAAAATGTGTTTGCATTAAGCTCGCTCCAAAATCTCAAGTACTGTATATTTACAATAAGTATTATGTCATATGTATAATTAGGGATGTGCCTGAGAAAATTACAGAAAATTACGCTGCGTAATTTTCATGTAATTTTCATGTAATTATCTT
>JAQIXB010001493.1:0-10538 GCA_034697405.1 Mesoplophora pulchra
CATTATTTTTATGTTTTAAATTTAATAAAAATTTTCTAATTTATTCTTAGGTCAAAAATTTAATTTATAAATTATTTATATTTATATTTTTTGAAAAATAAATTAAATCACAATAATTTTTCAATACTCAAAAGTAACTAGTAATAACTAATACTAGTATTACAAGAATTTCTAAATATATACTAATAAATAGTGATAATATAATTTTCAATTTAAAAATAATAATCATATATTATATATTTAATATATTACGGTGTTACATTATTTTTAAGCATAAAAATTGCGTTTAAATTTGTCCATAGATTAATTGTCATGAGCAATGCATATATACTAAATTTAAATGCAAAAATAATTTATGAGTGTGGTGTTTCACTGTAATAATTTCGTACAAAAAAAATGTGCGTCATAATTTTTTATTTTATTACGATATGATTATGATTATGATTATGATGATACTATAACTTAATATATGACACTATTTAGATTTAGTTAATATCATATACTAGTACTAGTGCTAGTACTAGTACTAGTTTTAGCTATAGTATAGTTACTATAGTATATGATATATTAAAATGATGCTCATTCTTAACTATATTATGATATTATAAATAAAAAAGTCAAATCCCATTCTGTACATAGTGTATATATTATTTTTTTTTATTATTCTGTCACCAGTATTAGCAATGGTGACTATTACTAGAGCATGTACTAGTACTAGTACATGCTCATTTAATGTATAGTATACATATATATATGGAATTGAGAATGGTCAGAAATCAAATGATACCACACACTATTGATGATAATAATAATTTGTCAGCACTGTTTTTAGTGCTATTACTTTGGTGTACTATAGTACTAGTACACGTACTAGTATATGTGTATATATGTGTTATATCTCTATTATACACTATGCTATATTTTTCTTTTTCACTTCAGATTCATCACCATTACAATATAAAAAATAGCAGATGCTTCTTCTTCTTCTTTTTCTTCTTCTTCCTTTCACACTAGTGTATATATCCTATCCACTAGTATATGTATAAATATACTAGCAGGATAGCAATGGTAATAGCATCTCTCAATATATGTACAATACGAATGCACTTTCTTTTTTGGTCGCATCCTATCCTACTCTATCCTATCCTTATCCTCATCCTTATTCTTAATATATATATATAACGTTATAAACTAGTAAAAAAAATACTAGCATCACATTTACTAGTTTATGTGATGCTCATACTGAAGTTAATCCTCATGGGGGTACCTCTACTATTTTGCCACCATTGGAAAAATAACGAATAACTAATGAAATGTGTTTTGTGTGTCACACACACATATAATAGTGTTATTTCTATGGATAAATATATAAAGTTTACTATACATTTTAGTATGTGTACTATTTGCTAGTCTATTGCTAGTAAATAGTATTGCTTTTTACTATTAACATATGCTATTGATATACAATACATTAGGGTTAAGTGAAAGTTTCCATCATCATCATGATCATAATATACTTTTTTTTACAAAAAAATATTAATTAAAATTAATAAAAATTTAAGTGCTTTTATTATTAGACAGCACTAGAAACTAGCGCTAGTACCAGTATTTTAAAATATTTTAAAATATTTTAAAATTTTAATTAAAATTTTATATTTTTGTTAAATAAAAATAAAAGTGTCATTGAATTTAGTGATAGAATATATTTTCTTAATTATTAGTATACTAATGATATGCGTATACAGTACTAGTGATACAACACTAGTCACTAGTATCACTACACCGCTATGACAGCATCTAAGACTTTTATTGCAAATTATCGATCATTTAATATGCTAAAACCCTTGAATTTGGCACTTTTATAAAGTGAATTGCAATAATTGTCTATGATGGTGTCATATTGATGTAGCACTAGCACTAGTTACTAATGATATTATAAATATATAAATTATATTTAATGATATGATATTTGAAAAAATTATAATTTTCATAATTTTTTTAATATAATTTTTCTAAATTATGAAATGATTATGAAAAAAGTGAAATGATTATAATTTAAACATAAATATTTTTTAAAAATGATGATATATAATTATTAACATTAATAATTATATAAAAATATATTTTAATATATTAATTTAATTTTAAAATATGTATATATTTTCATATCATATCATCATTAATATAATTTTTTTTTCAAAAAATTTATTAAATATTCAATGATCACTTAAAAATTCATAAATAAAAATTATTAAACATTTTAAAATAAATATATTTTATGGTTTTATGAGTTTTTGATTTTTTTGATTTTTTAATTTTTATTTTAAAAAAAATTAAATCGAAAATTTTAAATATAAATAAATATTAAAAATATAAAACGAACAATTTTATAGTGAACATAAATAGTATATTTATAAAATTATATAATGAATACATGATACACAATGATCAATGTTTTAGTATTATTAAATTTTAATATTATTGATCATAGAGTGAGTACACTTATACATGTACTAACCTAACCTAACCTAACCATACCTAAACATATACATAGGTTAACATATTTGAAACCTTTACTAATGCATACTAAATTAGTTACCATATATATAATTGATATATGAACGTAACTTTGATCATAGTGTATATTTATATATAATGATTATGTGACATGAAAATTAATGACATATGATATAATACGATATAATAAAGTATATGTGCATTTAAATTATATTTTAATCGAAAACTGATTTTATATTACGATATATTATTATTATTAAATACTCATTTACCCCTCATTTACAATTCGATCTTATATCTTAAGGTATTATAAGGAAAGCATAGGGAGATTTATATCTCGTGATATAAGAACTCTCTTTATATTTCACCCTTTAAAGGGGTGTTTATAATTCGAATCACGCATTTACCTCAAATTATAATAATGATACTAAAATGTACTGAAATGTGAGGTAAAAGGGTATATAAATGAGTTCATTGATTTAACGTTTGATTTTTAAAAATTAAAAAATTTAATTTTTTTATTTTTATTCTTTTATTATATAATAATATATTTAAATTTAATATGTAAATATACTAAAATATACTCATATTTTTTATATGAAATAAAAATCTTTCATAATATTTATATATTAAAATATATAATTATATTATTATTATTATTATTATTATTATTATTATTATCGAATATTATTAATGTAATGTAAAACCCATATGCTTACATTTTAATAGAGTAAAATACTAGTAAATGTCTACTAAATTCTAATAAATAGTAAATGTCAAATTTCTATGCATAAAAGTCTCTTAACTTATCTTTCGTGACGTAATAGCAGAGTGTGTTTTATTTATAAATGAAAAAAATAGTATATTATTTTAGTATATATATATTTTAGTGTATGTTTTTTGTGTAAAAAGTGCATCTTTCACTTTCTTCATCTTAATTAACATCCTCATCTGATGCTAGTATATCATATGCTAATACCATTACTGTATAGTGCTAGTATTTGTGTGAACATACACATACATATGCAAATTTTCTGTGCATATATTATATAATATCATGTTTCTAATCATAGCTAATTTTAGAGCGTCTCAATTAATATATGATTAGAATTTTTTTTAATAAAAAATCATTATTTTTAATTATTATTTTTAAAAAATTTTAATTTTTTATTAAAATATAATTTATTGAATATGTGTGTGTGTATAGTATATTCATAGTATATTTTTAGAAATAAATTTTTTCGTATTTTTTTTATTATTAAATTATTATGACTGAAAACAAAAGACATTTTTATTTATTATTAATTAAATTAAAAGTTTATTATTTTCATTTATTTATGAATTTATGCATTAATTCATACTATACATACATAGACAATAGTATAAAATAGTATATGTGACATAAACTAGTCTCATACACAAGTCACTAGTCACTGTCATTCATAATTTAATTATATACATAATTATATGATTATAATATTTATTATTTCCTTTTATTTCATTATTATTATATGAAAATGATGAAAATGAAAATGTTTAATTTAAAAATATATGTACTAAAATATAAAGATGATGACTATTGCTAGTATATGTATGTATTTATATATGTACTGACAAATACTAGCATCATAATTAATAATCACTAAGCATTGAAAGTGTATTTAAATAAATATTTTCCGTTAAAAGTCCATGATTATTAAAAATGATAAAAAAAATGTTAGAAAATTTTATAAATAATTAATATTAAATAATAATATATTTTAATGTCATTTTTTTATTTATTTATTTAGTTAATGGTGAGAGTGTCCAAAAGTAAATCATCAAAAAAAGTGAATGTTAAAATGTGAATGTGAAACTGTGAATTAAAAAATAGTGAATTTCATTAACAATGACACTGTGTTAAAACTGTACATAAACTCTATGATCATATGCATAGTAAACGGCGGTCTTTAGAGAGCGCACTGAGGGTACGACTTTTTTAGTACACCTCAGGTCTCAGGTAAGACACCGTTTATATGCATTTTGATTCATATTTTGTGAACATTATGTGAATATAAACTAAACTCATGGTGAAAGTGTCCATAAAAAAGTAAACTAAAAAAAGTGAACAAAAAAGTGAACTAAAAATGTGTACTAAAAGTGAACTAAAAAATAGTGAAATTCATAAACATTAAAGTGTATGAACATTAATGCTGAATAAACGGCGGTCTTTTGGGAGCGCACTGAGGGTACGACTTTTTTAGTACACCTCAGGTCGCGTCCGGTAAAACCTAAACTCTTAAATGACCACGTTTATGCATAAATGATACAAATTCAACATATTCGTGAATACCCATGACTCATGTGGAAAATGGTCACATATTTTGATGTGATCACATGATGTGTATTTCGTATGATGACATCGCCAAATGTAAGTTCAGTTTAAAAATTAATTAATTAATTTTTATTTTTTAATTTTTAATTAATAATAATAAAAAATTATTATTATCATTATCGAATTGATATGTGATAAAATGGTATTTTATGCATGCATCGCATCGCGCATATACTAGTACATGATGTACATTTAGACATAGTTGAATTAAACTAGTTTAGTTTACATTATATGCACTTATATAATACTAGTACTTATAGTAAAGTTAGTATATTTTGTACATTTATAGATCGCTATAAACTTTTGACAAAAAAAATTTATTAATAAAAAAATATAATTTTTTTTCACATATAATATTATGTGATATAAAATTTGAATCAATTTATTTCCGTGCGATGATTATATTGTATTTTACCTCAGGCTAAAAGAGGCACTCACACATTAAACAGTTGATAATGGTAAATAATTTTGGCAAAAGTCACATCACTAGTATATTCTTATAGTAGACATTATATATATATATATATATATATATAAATGTCTACTATATATACTATGCTACTAGTATATGTATACTCTCATACTTTCATTTTCAATAGTAAAATATATGTGTTGAACTTTTGAGGGAAATTTAAAATTGGAAAATGGAAAAGGAAAGTTCAATGGAATTCCCATAATTCCCATAATTCCCATGATAATGCGCATTTCCAATTTTATATGTATTTTTATGATAAAAGTGTTAATATTCCCGCACTTTCCATTTGCAACTTTTCTGACCTATGACCACACTATTAAAAAACACTCTCACATATTGAATAAATCTGACACTAGTTATTGTATAGTATATGCTGTGTATATATATATGCGTGCGTTTTATACGTGTATATATATGGTATGTGTGTGTGTGTACGTGATTATTACTCTAAAAAGAAATAGACATTGAAATAGACATTAACGTTATATTGAAAGGGAATAGCGTTATTACTAGTGCTAGTACTAAACACTGTGCTATTTACTATTACTGATAGTAATAGTGATAGTATATATCAATAGGAAATATCAATAGAAAAATATTGAGTGTGAAAAGAGTCTGATTTTTTTTATTTATTTATATATAAATATGATAAAAATATACATAATAATTATTAAATGTAATATTTAACGTTTACTATTTTTTAGTAAAATTTAAGTAAAATTTAAGTTAAAACTTTAGTTAAGTTTAAGTTAACTTTACTTAAGTATTATAATATGATCGGAATGTAAAAATATATAAATACGCACATATCATAATATATTATTTTTGTATATACATAAATACATATAAAAACATAAATAATTATACAGTAAAACCTCTATATACAAAGAACAACTAATAATAAGTGAAATATTCATTATTTGTTTATATACAGATGTCTCTTATTAGAAGTTTTACTGTATATGAATATATATATATATATATATATATATATATATATATATATGCGCATACATATTGTATATAAACGTTATAATATAAAACATCTGCAGCATCATCAGAAAGTGTTATCTGATACTAGTAAAAGTTTTTAGCCCATGCTAATACACTATAGTACTATTACCATTGCTATTGCTAGTGCTAGTGCTAGTGCTAATGCTAGTATTAGTTCTAGTACTAGGACCAAACACCAGGACTAAGCACTGATGCTATTTAGGATGATGGCTATAGTTGAGTTTAGTATTCTTAAAAAGTGTATATATACATACATACATACACACACTGTGCACATCTGTATTTTGAAATAAAAATATGTGCGTATACCCATTGACCTCACTTTTTGGTACCATAATAATTAATGCGTTTATTTTGACATATGTTTTTCCAAAGGGTTAACTCATTCTATAAGATTCTCGCGTTATAATTTGTTATTCCTATGCTTTTACTTATCTCATGGTATAAGAACGAATGTAATAGAAATGTAATGGTTACTAATGTTAAGTTAGTGCTTAAAAGTGTGGTCAAAGGGTATATTGAATATTCGCATTTAGCGTAATGGGAATATGCACATGAATAATGAAATACATTTTTAAATATCATTTTTTTAAATTAAAATTTTATTTAATTTAATATTTTAGTAAATGTTTTGTTAAAATGTACACTGTGTACGTATGTATGTATGTATACTAAACACTGCGCTATTCACTTTTAGTACAAATATGACAAAATATTTATATATATATTTTATTTTCACATTTTTAAAAATATAAATCAATCATTTACTTTCATAATAATAATAATTTATTATAAAATCTTTAGTATATATACATATTACTAGTATATGTCACTAGTATATTGTAATGTACTATTTATTGTATGCATACTAATGTATGTACTAATATAATATATATTAGCATAGTATAGTATTCCCATAATGAACTATTTCCATTTTTAGAAAAATTAATTCATTTATAAATACATTAAAATATGCAAATCAATGAAATCACATTTTTAGTATATTTTAGTTTATATTTTAAAATATTTAAAAATTCCGAAAAATTTTATCATTAATTTTTTTTCAAAAAATTTAATTATTAATGTATATAAATATATAAATGATAATGATTAAATATTTACTGTGCAAAAAAACTAGCTATACCCAACTAGTAATACAAATTGGATTATATATAATATTTAAAAAAAAGTGTACTAGCAAGTTAACTAGCAATAGAGAGAGACTTAAGTAATAATATTTAAGCTTAGTTTGAATAATGATTCACTCTTTGAATCATTGAATTGAATTCAAATCAATAGTATATTTGAAGGGCATCATCCTTTGCATGTGGTAATTATTAAGAAAAAAAAATGCACACACACACACAAAGTATTAACACCAGTGCTAGTACCAGTAGTACTAGTGCTAGTACCATGTGTATAAGAATAGTATATACCCCCATAAAAGTAACGTTATAACGTTAAAAACTTTAAAATTGAAATTCATTATCATCATGGCATATCATATACATATATATATATATGTATATATACTAGTATATATATATACTAGCATATACACATGTGTTTGAATATATACCCATTGACCTCACTTTTAAGCACTTCTTATAGCATGGGTCTTGTTCATGGGGGTCTTATACCCCATGGTATAGAATGTGTATATGATGTTATCTTTCCCCTTTGAATATGCATTTATCCCGCACTTAAAATTGAAGTTTATGAATATATTGTAATATTGTCAAAGACTAGTGTCAGTGACTAGTCTATGTATAGTGTATCTGTGTATAGTTAACTTAATTTAAATTTATTAATAAATGATATTTTTTGAATAAAAATTTTTAAATATTTATATCATGATAATAGTCAAATGTATACTAAAATATACTAAAACTATTAAATCATAGAATAGTTAATATAAAGCGTTTGATTCAATCGCATCATTTATTTATTTAATAATTTTTTTGAATAAAAAATTTGCATTTTATATTCATTTATAAAAAGTTTAATATTTATATATATTAAAATTTTATAATTTTTTTTAATAAAAATAATAACATATTAAAACGCTGCGCAAATCACATAATGATATAATTTATTTTTAATTTTTTTTAAAAAAATTTAATTTACCTTTTGTTATAAGAGATGCGTGAAAATGTAAAATCCAAAATATTAATATTATAAAATTCATGATTCGAAAAATGCGTAAAAAAATTTTATGATTAAAAAATATCCAAAAAATTTAAATGATGAAAAAAGTAATTTTTTTTAAAAATATTAATATATTTAATAATAATAATTTATTACAAAAAAATTAATCACAAAATAATGTTAATATAAATTAAATCCTTTGAAATGTTATGATGTTATATAATATCCGTAAAAATGAATGCACAAAAATCCATCGCAATTTTAATGTTAAAATTTTTAATAAAATTTTTTAATGAAAATTTTTTTCATAAAAAATGTATCATTAAAAATCATTGAATTATGCACACACATTTAATGTGAATGTATATATATATATATATTAATCCGATTCAATGAAAATAGTGTTACAATAAACACACATTATACAATACACATTTAATCGATCATATCATAGATATCATAGTATATCAAACAAAAACTTAACTTAACTATAGTTAACTTAACTAATGTTAACTAAAATTTAGTTAACATTAAAAACACGGTAAAAACGCCGCTATTATATTATATAATTTCTATGATATCATATCATAGATTATTATTCTAATTGTGTAAAGCAATGGTCAAAATAGTTATACTCAAACTATACCCATAGTAAATGTATAGCCCGTAGAGAATGAATATACGAAGAAATAACTAGTAACTAGTAAATGGTAAAATAGTATACATACATATAGTTTACACCATGAATTGAATCACGAAACTGAAGCACATTCTCAGAGTGTTCTTTACGCGCATACAAAATCTATGGGCATTATAACGTGTTTCGATTGTACGCATGCGTTTGATTTTTATTCTTTGCTGCTTTGTTCGTTCCTAATACCATAGTATACTAGTAATACTAGTACCAGTTGTATTATAGTATACGATGCCGGCACTAGTTTCTAGTTATAGCCATACACATTCTATAGTATATGTGTATGTTAGTGAATGGGAAGATGTGTGTGTACGCGAACATTTACGGTATAAACAGAATGAAACGAAATTTTTAAGAAACGCCATCATATGTTTAAATAAAATATTAATAATTTTTAAATTTAATTTTTTGGAAATTATTTTTTGAATTAATTTTTAAATGTTTTTTTCTATGATCTATGATCAGTTAATATTTTTATGTCCAAAAATTAAAGGGTCAATTTTTATTACACATTTTTTTTTGTTTATGAATATTGATTTTTATAAAATTAATGAAAATATTTAAATATTTATTATGATTTAATTTTTTTTAATTATTTTAATATGAAATTAGTTAACATTATATAATACTATAAATATATAATATTATAAATATTATAAATACAGTAAAACCTCAATAAATTGAACTTTGAAATTAGAAATTAAATATTTATATTCTTTAAAAGTTTAATGCATAAATATGAATAAAATATGAATTAATTAATAATTAAATACAAAAGCAACTAGCAACTAGTTAACATTTGCTAAATAGTGATGGCACACAATGCAATTAAAAATTAGGAAACATTTTAATGGGAATTTTGGGAATTATTTTTGCAATTTTCCGACTATAGACTAAATGTGTATTTTACAATTAAAAAACAATATAATAATGATTATTGTGATGTTAGGAAATGCTGGGAATTTCTAAGGCAATTTAAGTATTTATGAAATTCCCGGAATGTGCCAACATTATTAAACAAATGATTGAATGACCGATTTTATTATGCTAAACATATAAATAAATTATATTTAATAATAAAATATTTATTTATTATTTTATTACATTTATTTATTAATAAATAAATAAAAATGAAAAAACATATTTTATTATTATTATACATATATTTATTTATATATTTTTATTTATAAATAAATGATATATTAATATATTGATATATATCAATATATATATGTATATTAATATATCTATGCATAAACAATGAAAAAATATAAATATTTAATTATTATATTTCGACACTATTCATATATACATGC
>JAQIXB010001494.1:0-10537 GCA_034697405.1 Mesoplophora pulchra
TTTAAATATATTTTTGAATTAAATTTTATATTATTAAAGGTCACTTTAAGGTTATAGTATGATAATGAAATAATTTTTTATATAAAAAATTATGCTTAAAATTTATTGCATAATTTAATGCATAATATTATATGACATTTAATTTAATACGATTAATATTTTTATAATAAATAATTATATTGTCATTTAACACTAAAAATTAATAATATAAAAATAAATATTTTCTTTTTATTAATTCATTAATATATTTAAAATATAAATATATTTAAATATTAAATTAATTTTTTTAATGAATTTTAAAATTGTATTAAACCATTTTCATTGAAATTTTTAAAAATATATTTTATAAAATAATTAAATTTTTTAAATATTTAAAAATATAATAGAAATTTGAGTTAAATATTACATAATAATGTGATAAACATTAATGAAATGCAATGATTAACGAAAATGACACACGATTTTGGAATTAATGAAATGATGTGACCATAGCATTCTTAAGATTATATCGATATAAATGGAGGATCTGTGTCCACACTTTTAATAAATTGCAAAATGTGCGTATATTAAAAGGCGAAATTATGTAACAGTTAAAGGGGCAAATTAAATAGCAAAAGTATAGCACAGTTAACTATTTTTAAGATAAACATTTTAATGCTCTATATTTACACACAAATGACACACATGCGCTATTATCATGATTAAAATGCGCATCATTCTTTTACTTTTTTAATATTAAATGAATATATTAAATTAATATAATAAAATATTATTTTATATTAAAATATTTTATTAATCATGAATCAAATATACAGTCCGTTTCAATTCATAGTGACGCGTGGTCAATTGAGAGTGACCTCAGTGCAAATAAAAGTGACCATATGTATAATAACTTTATTGCACTAAAATTTTCATTTTTATATATTTAAATACAAAAGTAATTTTTAAATAATTTTTTAATTTTTTCAATATAAATATATTAATAAATTTTTGTTAAATTTTAAATTTTTATTAATAATGTTTAATTAATAAACTCAAACACATGCATACACACATATAATGAATAAACATGTTTTGAGCGTCACTATCGCGGGGGAATTCCGGGAAAGTTGGGAAGCTTCCCAATTGGGAATTTCCTGGAATTCGGGGATTCTATTTTTTATTTTCCCTCAAAATGCCATCACTATCCACAGATAGAGATGGTCTTAAAAGGAAATTCCGGGAAAGCTGGGAAGCTTCCCAATTGGGAATTTCGGAAATCTTTTTTATTTTCCCGGAACGAGCCATCACTAATTACAGTACATAATGCATATTCACATTAAGGAATAGTAATAGCGTTTGACCGTCATATGATCATTTATATGTATTGAACATATGTATTAAACATAAATATAACATGTGACGGGTAATATATACTAGTAAAAATAATAAAATATTATTATAAATATTATAAACATTATAAATATTATATTATAATTTATAGTACAAATTTATAGTGAAAATGCAAAAATTTTAGAAAAAATTTTTAATTTAATTTTTAAAAAATATCATTAATCATTGATAGAGACGTAAATCTCTATCTTAAGATATATCAAAGAAATGTTTAGAATGTGTTCATATCGTCTTAAAATAAGTTGTTTCGGACCATAATTAAATTTGTTTTTTGCTTTTTTTGAAAATATTCATTTAAAAAATTTTAAAAAAATGATTTTTTCCATATTTTTAATGATATTTTTTTATAAATTGAACTTTGAAATATCAGATAAAAACAGAGTGTATAAAAAAGTATAAAATTTGGCTAAAATGGCATCTAAAATGACATAAAAATTGTAAAAATTTTCTTTAATTCCCTCTTAATATTTTTGAACCAAAATTATGAATTTTCAAAGCGTTTATAAAAATAATAAAAAATGCAATTTATATAATTAATAATTCAATTTAATTTTAGTTTATAATTTTTTCATTATAAAATTTAAGTTTTTTAATTTGTATTTAAAAAACAAAATTTTTTTTAAAAATCTTAAAAATACTTAAGTATATTAAAAATCAAAAAATTTATGCATAAAATAGTTATTAATACATATAATTATTAGTATATTAACATTTAAAACCCATATATTTTTCCATAAAAACCATGAAAAAAATGCTGAAATATCCTTAAATATTTGCAAACTTTTGCTAAAAAAAGTAAAATGCGGAATTTTTTTTAAAAATTTGCTTTTTTTGTCATTTTAAACGCTTTTTTTTGGTCTAAAATGTTGTCTTTACCTCTTTAATGATAATGTTTAAAAAATTAAAATCGTAAATAATATATAACGTTTGAATATTAATTATTTCATCACTTTTAATAACGCCTTTAAAATAACTTTACATTAACTAACATAAGCATTAATTAGTTTTTAGTTAACATATTATAGCGTATTTAAAGGCGACCTTAGAACGAAAGAAAGTGTCTGACGCTTTAGAAAATGCATAAAATATCATCATTATCAACGTATATATTAAGGAATGTGTTAATCATGTCCTCGGGATATAAGATTATGCTAAATATATATACATATATGTATATTAAATTATTAAAAAGTACTAAAAAACAGTTAATTTATAATAAATAATCAAATAATTCAATAAAATTTTTACATATAATTTTTGTATATATTTTTTTAAAAAAATACAGTAATTATTATTTTTACCTAAATTTGTGGGTATTTTGTCACAGACCCATTAATTATTATCATCATCATGATTGAAAATATCACAATAAATGGCATCATAATATAATTCATTGAATTATAATTTTTATTTTAAACATATACAGTAAAACCTCTAAAGAACATTTCCACATGTACCGTTTTTAATCATTATGGTGTATGTGAAAAGACATTGTGAAATATTTTGAAAGTCTTTAAAGAGATTTCTGTATTTAAATTATAAATTAAATAAAATTTTACAATTATATAATTGAAATTAATATACCATTTTACCTCACTTTTTAGACCCTGTATTATGCTCATCCCGAGTAATATATAACGGATCTAAAAATTGAGGTAAAACGGTATCTATTCTATGGAATCGTCAGTTAATTTCGTGATAAATTCCAAAATATACATCTGAAGACGGATTTCGTTTGAGTTATTAGTGACAAAAAAAGAGGGTACACCCGCTTTTTCGAGCGTCACCTGCTGATCGGACACGATTTGATCCAAATCCATGATCGTCCTCATATCGGTTTTGTTCGTTTCATCATCGATATATTTTTCTAATTCTTTTTCACGTCTTCGGATGTCATCCATGGTCATAGATCCATCACTTAACGCCATTTTATGCTTTTTCTGTTCATTCACTTTTAATTCTCTTAAATTATAAATGATTTTCATTCTCTTTTCAAAGAGTGTCTTTTCAGTGATATGCTGAATATCCTTTAATCCCATAACGATCTGTTTTATGGTATTATCCATTAAACACGACGCTAAATTCGATAGTAATTCATAGGGCATTCTCTGCTGATAATTCCTTTAATTAAATCATAAAATCATTATTTCAAATTATGTCAATGTACAGTTAAACCTCTAAAAACCGAAACCATTCTTTAAGTGATACCTCTATTTATCGGATACATTTTGCTACGAATTAACATACATATGTATTCAAAGACATTACAATATTAGAGTTAAATTTATTTTACATATAATTTGTATATAAAGATTGTAAACTAAGACATGGCCTAACCTTACCTTACCTAACCTAACATAACATAACCTAACCTAACATAACATAACCTAACCTAACATAACCTAAAATAAACATATATGACTTCACTTTTCTGTACTGTACTTATAGCGTGAGATGAGAACGATTTTGACATTTATGCTTTGATAAAAAACAAAGTAAAAGTCATATTTATACCTCAGGATATATGTACCCATACCCCTTAGAAATACTCTTATAATTTGTGTATATAATTGTAAAGTCATACCTCACGCTATAAGCACTTTTAAATGTGAGAAAAAATGGTATTATAATGCTGACATTACAATGGTAATTCCGATGCTAATGTTTTGAGATCATTGAATAATTGGTAATGACGTTCCTGAGAATACACATTCTCTTTACGCACATTCTCATCCGATGATACCGTTAAATAATTATTCATTTTTTATTTTATTTTTTATTTATTTTTAAATATATATATATATAAATGTTTTATTTAATCATAATTTAAAACTCAAAATATTTAAACGATCATATGATTCACATGTTTACAGTGATGACATTCATTACGCATGCGCATTATGAATGTAATGAAATGAGCGATTTATAAAAATGTGAAATTTTAAAATAAAAATTAAAAATGTAATTTAATTTAAAATGACAAAAAATGACAAAAGAGTCAATTTTTTAAAAAAAATTCGCATTTTTATGGTTTTTATAGAATACCCGAATATGAAAAATATGTCATGTGCTATGTCATGGGCTTATATTTGGATTGACTTTTTGGAGCGTGTACCGTGTGTAGTGACATCACTTATCACATCATTTAAAAGTTTAAAATAAAATTTAATTTTAAATTTTAAAATCATTAAATAAATGAATGAATGCATTTATTTCTAAATTACACTTTTATCGTTTTTATAAACGTTTTAAAAGTTCATAATTTTGGTTAAAAAATACAAATTCACCTCTGATTTTAATTAAAGAAAGGGTTTTGGAAACTTTGGGAAAAGTATAAAAATTCCCAGAAAATTTCACATCGTAATTTTACATATTTTATGAGGTAAAAGAGCATTTTAAAAATTTAAAATATAAAATAAATGTAAAAAAATTTACTTAAAATAAATTTTTATTTTTTCATTAAAAGAAAAAATGTGAAAATTTTATTAAATGATATAAAAACATACGCATATAGTTATATAATAATATAATTTACAAATTATTTATAAATTATTAAATTCAAAGTTTTAAAATATGTTTTAATAAATATATTATGAAAATTTAAAAATATCTTTTTATGTAAATTATTTATATGTAAATGTTTCAAAAAAAATTCGAAAATTATTAATTATAAATTTAATAATATTAAAACGCCTAAAAAATGGAATCATTAAAATTAATTGAAATGAATGAGGCACTCATTGGAAGAGCTTTTAGCGTGAGGTGAGTGATGCACGCGTGAAATTTCATTGATATAATGACACCATTGCATTGTTTGTGACGGTGATGATGTCTTAAATTTGTAACTGTTTTTTCCGATCGCATCCGATAATGTAAATGTGTCCATTGATGGTCCATTATATGACACGATCCATTCGCGTAAAGAAACGAATTTCGACGGATGTGATCGAAACTATCATTTTATCATTAATTTTTATCATTTAATTTATACCGAATGTACTCTCATAAAATACATCATTTTTAACATAAATTTACTTTTAGGGTGTGACGCCATTAATCTCTCTAATTTATGTTTAGGTCTATTATTCTATTGATTGTATAAATAAAGGCGTTACACCCTTAAAGTAAAATGTTTTCAATATACAAATATGTAAATGTCATTATGTAATATACTATAATATATAAGTGAAGCTTAAGTTCGCAGACTAAATTGTTCGGGATCATGTATTAGTCTATTGTTAAACTTCATAATAATGAAATGTTCAAAAATCAACTATAGGCACATCAGCATTACTCTGCAGATACCCGTAAAGATATTAATATGCAAAATCGGCTAAAACTGCATATTCCTGAACATTTCACGTTAGGATTGGTCTGTTGCTTCACCGGATCTTTATTTTTTGGACTATTGTATGGTCAAAATTGGTGGACATGACCTGTGGTTGTACCTATAGAAGTATTAAGAATCTAAAAATTTATTGACCATAGAATAGGGTAAATAACCGATGGACATAATGCGTAATTTTGTAATGTGATAGAGAAGCAGACTTTGGCCTGTATTAAGGCCGAAATTTAATATTCAAATATTATTATTAATAAATAATTAATAAATTTAAAAATAAAATTTCATCAAAAAATAATTAATGATTAATTTCTTATAACTATTTTTATGTATCTGCGAACTTTAGCTTCATTTAGTTTAATATAATGTGATATAATATGAGAGGTAAAATGATATTTAATGCTTAAAATGAAATGCTTACATCTGATCTTTGGCACGATTTCATGCATTTTGAATCATAATAAAAAAGAACTGATCCCTTAAGAACGATCCAATATCGTACCCACGCTGAGATCTGAAAATAATTCATATTAAAAATGCTTAAAATTTAGTTTATATATACAATGAATTTATTATTAATTTATATGTCCATTAAAATGTATAAATTCATAATGTACTCACAGCGGGTTTTTTTCCGTCTTTCATTAGTGTCTTTCTTTTAACTGATCCCTGACATAAGATTTGATCATTGTCTTTCTTTTGGATTAATGAACGAATATCGATATTACTTTTTAAATCACATTTCAATGGTATTTTCATATCATCATATGCATAATTATAACTAAAATCATCATCATCATCGTTATCACCATCATTATCGTCATCATCATCTTCATTATCATCGTAAATTATCTCAAATGTCGGAATTGGTGATTGTGGCACATCACCGCATAATGGAATATCATCACATATAACACTATCATCGATGAGACATCGATTCTTTTGCATAAACGATAATTGTGTATTATTATTATTATTATTATTTAATTTCAAAGAATTAGAATGCGATCCAATTGCAGATGATAGTGCTATGTTTGTACCTAAACTATGGGCTTTTCGATGTCCCGGAATAAACATCGATGACCTCTTATTGTGTCCCGGAATTGAATTCGATAATTGATTAGATGATGCTAATGATGGATCATGGACTGATAATAAATTCTGATTTATTAATGCCGATGAAGAAATTTGTTTATTAAAATTATTAACTGAATTATTATCAGATGATGTCGACACTAAAGATTCATTCGCAGATCTGACCATAGTATTGTCTTTGACATAAAAGACACTATGACGTGAGTCGGAATCGGGCGGTTCCAATTTTAGTGATAATTTATAATTATCATCCTCAAGAAACTTCTGAAGCTCTTCAATATAACGAACTGATGAGAGATAATTCCTCACATTGGGAATTACGGGCAAATGACTATACGATGATCTTTGAAATTCTGATATTATACGAAGAATATTATCCATTTTAATCCTCCTCTGTTCATTGTCCATTCCTCGTGTCTGTGGATGTGCGATATCGATATACACGATATCCCTGAGATACATCCCTAAATAGGGAATACATGGGGTTTTCGCATCCCTCAAATGATCCCTGAGTCTTTCAAAATTATCATTATCTTCAAACACATCCCTTAAACGATCAAAAGTGCTTTTGTCCTTTTTTGAGACACTCTGTCATTTTAATTCAAAATTTTAAAAATTATAAAATAAATCATTTATAACATTTCAGTAATTCTCAAATAATATAAAACTTAAATGGAAATTTAAAAAATGCTACCGTTTTACCTCATTTTAAATGCTATTTTAATAATAGATGCTAAACGGTAGTTATGTATTTTAATAATAAATCATTTTAATTAATCACTAAAATTCTGATTAAATGTTTTCATTTTTTCAAATTATATGTTAAAATTGAGGTAAAACTGTACTAAAATAATGTGTGAAAATGCATACATTCCATGTTTTGATGAGTCTATGAATGGGCGCTGATGTTAATGCAGAAATGACGGCATAAGCGGAATGACAATTGTTGAGATCGAATAATCGTTTCGACACTTTTATGAAATGATTAATTAATTCCGCGCGATTCTTAACGCTATTCGCAGAGAGTATTTCCTGAATTACCCAAAAACTCACCTATCATCAAATTCAATGTTTATTTAACATTAACTTAAACATTAACTTAACGTAAATGACACTTAACATTTAGTATATACGTGTTATTATATCTAAATATTTAGGAATATATGTATAAAGTAATTGTAATGATTATTACGTATGAAAAGCATTTGTTTTTTAACCATAGTCTCATAAAGAAATGTAATTATTTTTAAATTATGCTAAAAAAAGAAATAAATTCAAAATTCACCATAGACCTTAGTTATAGAACGGTCTTATAAATTGACAAAAACCTATTGTTATATAACAATATCTCTATTATCTCTATATATAAAGAGGTTTTACTGTATAACGAATTAAATGTCATTAAACTATTTATTTATTTCATTATTATATAATAATAATTTGATTTAAATTCTGTGAACATACAGGGTACACATAAACATTTATATGTATGATGTTAATTTATAAATTATTTATATTTCGTACTATTTACTGAATATACTAAACAATTAAACAATGAAATAACAGTGCAATACACTATTATATAATAAATAAAAGACTATGATTTTTACTATTATCATATCATTTTTTAGATAATATTTATGCATTACTATTTTCATAATTATTATGAATTAATCATTTTTAAGAATGTTAAAGAATGTAAAAATGTATTATATATACATTCACATCATTTATTCTTAAATTAAATTTTATTATTTTAAAATTTTAATATTTTCAAAAAAACTTTTGTTATTAAAAGTATGTTATCATATTTATCCACATGCGGGCAAAATTTTACTAAAAAAGTGCAAAAATTAGCACAAAAAAATGGCAGAAAAAGGAAAATAAAGAAAAAAAACGAAAAAAGCAAAATAAAGGAACTTTAAAATGATGATTTTATAAAAATTATACTTTTAAATTTTTCATTAAGAAATTCAACAGTATATTTTTTGTTAAAAAATACTAAGGGGGGAGTAAAGGAAATTTATAAAATTTTACGAAATGCATTGTAAAATTAACATTGAATTACTATACAATGTTCACGTTCATTTATTTAAAAAATCAGCAAAAATGAGGGAAAAACGGAAAAAGGAATAAAGGAAAAAGAGGGAAAAACCAAAAAAGAGGGAAAAACCAAAAAAAAGGGATAATGTTATAAAAATGTCATAAAAATTAAATTGTTATTCATTGACGGTGCTCATTTCTTAGTTTCCTCAGAATATCTTTCACCATAAAAAAGAAGGAAATCCCGCATATGGATAGGTATAGTTATAATACAATAATACTTTATATTCATTGTTATTTATGCATAAATTTCATTATTTTATTTCTATTTTTTTGCAATTAATAAACTCATTACGAAAAAACTATTGTCAAAAATATATTTATTATTACTGTAAACATCATTGAAAGGACAGCTTTGGCAAAAAAAAGTAAAACATTCATATTCATAAATTCAATATATGATTATAGTGATACGGGGACATTATAACCTTAGGCTTAAATGATTCAAAAAAAAAATTTTTTTAAATCATATTAAATCATATGAAACATGTGTATGTATGGTAAAAATGAGAATGTCATAGCATCCCTTTGCTTAATGTCTACCGTATTATGCATTTTATAAAATAATGTTAAAGTTCCACATGACTCACTCTGTTGAATCGGGACGTGAATGACACAATATTGGGTGTTAACTGATGTTTTTTGGGACCGCTCCAACCGCATGATAACAGTTCATCCGATTTTATCTGAACAAAGATCTGAAGATCCGCAATGGTCAATTGAGATGCTAATTCCTCAGGTAATATCCTTAACACGTTTACATTAACATTATCCCATTGACTTTGTGATGGAATATCACGATCATTGTTATGATGGAATAATGACGATGATGACATTGACCCATGAATGGACTTCGATGGTGATCCTAAAGTATGCTTTACATTAACATTATTCGCATTAACTATGGACATGGATGATCCTCTCCTATCCTTTGAATATTCTGATGATGGTAATGGTAATGGTGATAATGGTGAAGAAACAGATGATGATGGTGATGATTGTGTCACTAATGATATCATCATTTTACTTTTATTTTCTAAATGATTCCATTGATTTGAATGATGTGAGTTTTTATTATCATTATTCTGTAATAAAACATACGATGTTTTAATGGTAATGTTTAAATTCGTGAAAAATGTCATTAAATAAAAGGATAATCCCATTTTTGGATTTAAAAATTTTATTTAAATTATAAATTCATATATTATATTAAAACATATATAACATTAGTCTATGGTACAATCCTTTGCAACAATGGAATGGATCGTCATAAAATGCATCATTTATTATTATTAAATGATCGTCAATAAAATGAAAAATGAAAATATTAAAAACACAATCATATTACATTTAAATTCCATTTTTATTGAAACATGATATTTATTCATTTATATACACATTCATGTATATAATATGAATGTATAAATATAAATATATATAAATTAATATTTATCTTTTAATATAAATGATAATGTAAAGATATACATAAATATTAAGTATATTTATATATTAATGTTAATATATAAATATATCAATATTTTTATTTAATTTTTATCATCATTTATATTATTCTATTCTATGATCATACCCTCTTTTTGTTCAGTA
>JAQIXB010001495.1:0-10535 GCA_034697405.1 Mesoplophora pulchra
TATTAAATATTCCATTTGTGTATGCATAACACTGCTTTTTAAATATAATTTTTTAAAAAAAATAATTTATTATACATATACGCTTAAACCTCTACAAAACGAAAATTTCATAAATACGCAATTTGCTGCTCCCGATTTACTCCCATATACTTAACATTAGGTAGAACTTATACAAAGAGAAAACGGACATGTTTCTGTACACAAATAGTATAACTAAAAACTCATTAACGAACATTATTTAATATTTTTGTTAAAAATATTTTTAATCTGACTAAAAAATATTTAAAATAATTTAAATTTTACTTTTTTAATTAAATGATTATTTATTTAGTTTTTTGATTAAATTAACAAAAAATTTTAAACATATATGCCTTAAAATTTTCAATAAAAAAGTGTTTATCGTTTAAATAGAAATTAATTAAAACTTTAAAATTTGTTGAAAATGTGCTTAATTTAAGTAAAATTAAATTATAATTAATTTACATAATAGAAATGAACTAAATATAAACATTTTTTATAAATTAAGCATTATATTAAAAGTTGATATTTTTCACCATGGTAAATATAGGAATCTTTATAAGACGCAAACCTCATTAAAGAGGAAACATTTTCTTATCCGACACTTTCCGTCATATAAAGGTTTATGTGTATATATATTAACATTTTAAAATACATTTAATTTACACATTTTCAATTATTATGTATAATGATTAATACATATGTACATGTATTATGTACATGTATATTACTTATTATTAAAGATATAAATTTTAAGCAAAATTTTCGACCATAAAATCATTTGAAATGGCAAAATAAGCAAAAACGGCATATTTTATAAAATCGCTATGTTTTGTAAGTTTATTATTTTATATATTATTTATATTAAATATATATTATGAATTATATTATTAATAATATGGACACATTCTAAATATTATAAATATTTATTTATCTGTTAACATAAAAAAGGCATTTTAAGCACATATTATGTCTTTATATTGTATATTACAATATTTTTATGTTAATTTTTTTTTAATTTACATTAAAATTAAAATTTTGAAGTAATATTTATAGTCTCATTATATATTAATATACATATATAACAATCGACTATTTTAATTCTATAGTTAAAGGCTATTTTTTAAGTCTTTATACCGCCCTTAATTGAGCACTATTCAATAATTAACTAAACCCATTCATTATTTCATTCGAACTGAAGTTCTTCTTAAGTATTGCGTCGTTTAAATTGAAATCGCTTTTAAGAGTAATGGAAATAACTAAAATTGCTATTTATTTTATTGCGATCGTAAATTATGCTAAAAACTAGTCTCATACCTGAAGGTTTGCTTTTTCTTGAGTATCGTTAGTTGTGGTAAACCATCGCTTAATTAATGCGTTTAATATATTATAATCGACATTTGTATCCAATTTTCCGCCGTAAATGACAGATTGGAGCAGACCCCGAATAAAATCAAACCTTTGTCGTGATTCTTTCGTTTGTATTACCGTTTGAATAATGATCGATGCCGCGCGAAAGTCATTGAATCCGAATTCATAGTTTTTAGTCCATGCCTGAGGTACATAATAACGCCGTTCGCAGCATATCGCATGTAAATACGATAATATTTTAATTTCGGGAATTGACTTTACACTTTCATCTGACGATAGTCGTTTTATTTGCGACTGAAGGCCCGGTGCTGATTCATATGCAAATTTAGTTGACATTTCCAATAATGATACAGGAAATTCAGAATGACATTCGGTTATTAATATGATGAATTTATTAGTATCTTTAGTTATGTTTTGTAATAATAATGCTAAATTTTGAAGCCATGGGACAACTAAATGCAGATTCGATAAACATACCCATTCACTGTTTGTTTCATTAATAATATGCTCCGCGCGTGTAATTACATCTGCACCCATTGAGAGCATTTGAAAATGCTTCACATTCATTAACATTGCAATTTCTTGTAATTCACGTGTAGGATCAGATCCTGGGGATGTTAGGATAAGAATCACCTTTTTTCTTAATCTATACACTGTTTTAATAAATTCATTCAATGATATGCTCTCATCAATGGTAATAGTGTTACTTTGCTGTGGACATTGCTTTTGAAGAAATCGCTTAAAAATGACAGTGTCATCGTGAAATAATCCTCTGCTCACATAATTGTACATATCCTGAAGCCATAGTCCCGCTGTGAGCTCTTTCCTCAATTCTAATGATTCTGCAAATACTGTTTCATATTCAGATACACCGAATCTATACATTGAATTGAGAGTTACTAATTCTTGAATTAAAAAGTATATTTTCGATGCAAAATTTGCGAGTGATTCGTACTCTTCTCTCTCACGATTCAGATCATCACTTAACTTTGCAGACTCTTCTAATGATTGCTCCACTTTTAAAGCCGATGTTTTTATATCTTTCAAACTCTTAACTAAATCTGTGTCATTTATTAAGTTACCCGTGGATGATGACAGTTTCTTTAATAATTGAAACTCTAAATCTCTCAGAGATGACTCAAGTGATTGTTTAGTATTTTCCAATTCAATGATTTTCTTTTCCAATTCAGGTCTTCGGCACTGTATTATTATACTCAATAATATTGTTGTCATGCCACTGCCCGTCGGAGACAAATTTATCACATTAAACAATGGGTTAGAAATATTTTCACATTCCATATCACGTGTAACAAAATAAAGTTTAAAATTTGAATTAAAATCGACTCTTTTTTCCCCGATATAACACCATCTTCGTGCAGAATCAGGTGCGCCGTATATTTCATGTAATAATATGGGCAAAAGTAATATATCTAACTTTTGAAAGTCTTTCATTATCAAAGTTCTTCCAAAACGAAGGCTCAGCTCTAAGACTTTGACCCAATCGCGTCCCCTCATATCTGTTATTTCAAAATTTGTAAATTTTGACATCACTCTTTTGGAGGGATCACATATAAGTGGTGTGAGATGATTGCATGTGAATGTCAAAAACACATCATCTTCAGATGAACAATCGAAAAACCTGATGATGTCAAAGCTCTGAATGCCAATGATTTGACAGCATTTTTGAAGCATTTCTTTGCGCTTTTCATTTGAAGCCTCTGATGAGCAATAAATAATATATGCCGCCGCTATTAATGAATTTATGGGCAAAGATTTGAGTGCCGAATTAATATCTGATAATTGCTGTTTCCATCGGGAAAATTCACCGCTCAGATTATCAATGAGTTTTTCGCTCTGTTCCAGTATTTTAGACGTTTGTTTTAATCCGACTTCGATTTGAGCCGCTTCCACTGTAACATGATTGAGTTTATTCCTTAACGTTCCGACCTCAGTTTCGACGCCTTCTAACTGATGACTCAGGGATTTCATTCGTGACTGTGCTGACTTAAGATTAGATTCGAGACGATTCTGTTCATTTTCCAACGGTTTTATTTTATTCAAAACTTTTGCGAACGCGACATTGGCCTTAACCCATTCAGCCAATGGTGCAGCCGCAACTGACGCTCTTTTCGCTATTACCGGATCATAACTATCACCACGATGTTTTAATAGTATTTCCACTTTTTCCACCATATCCGATGTTAATTTTCTACTGTCAAAGTTCATGATTTCATCCTTAACACCACGACGTGAAAGAAATGATTTCATAGATACCCATGAAGTGTCATTTACACCCATTAAGCGAAGAACACCCTCTAATATATCCCTAATGACTTCAGGCGGTGCCCGAAGCGATCTGATTTCAGCTAAAGATTCGGATCTGATTCCTCCGACGGCCGCTTTTGCGGCCATAAGTGTCGGTTCAATTTCTTTGAGTTCAGAATCGATTTCACTTTTGCGCACTTTTAATTTTGCAGTTTCTTTTTCAGTGCGTGATTTTATCTCTTCCAATTCTACCTTTTGATCTTCGGCCCCATGCATTGATGATGTTATAAGATAAAGAGCATCATCAGCCTCTTGTCTTTTATTTGCTAAAAGTTTCTTTTGTTCTTCGGCATCAGATTTTAGTTTTTCCACCTCTTTATTGGCATCATTAAGCTTTTCAACACCGAGTTTCAGATGCTCCCGACGCTTTTCAATATCTAATCTCTTCTTATTTATTATCTCATAAAACATATGAATAAATGCAATATATCGTCGTGATTCTCCCGTATAAAGAGGAAATAGATTATGAATCTTTAAAAATAAATGTGAAAATTGTTCATCATTTACTTCATCTTTTAATATCATAATCGGGATTTTTTCTAAACTTTCATTTGACCATTGTCTTACGTGACGAATATGACAGATGCGGCTCCACATATTCATGCTCTCATCATTTAATGAATTCATCGTCAGAATTATTCGAATCATCGATGTCCCTTTATAATCATTTAATGCATGATAAATGCGATCTCTTAAATGTGGCATAAGATCCATATGCATCTCATCGATTAACATTAGAATTTTTTTATTTGAATTATCACTATCGCTATATAATAGTGTTTTCAATTCAGATACTAATTGTTTATCATTTAATGCTACTTTTGTATACCATATTTGGTCATAGCCAAAGGCATGACATGTTACTTTAGCAGCTAATTTGCGACCATATCCCGATCTTGCTAGTAAAACTAGTCCTTTGATTTTCCTTTCATTATCGCTTATCTCAGATAAAAATGAATTCACCTCTGCAAATACTGAAAGTGTTTCGGGAATTAATGCGACATTCGGGTCCTGAACTTCTGTTTCATTAACCCATAGTGTAATTAACTTTCCAATGTGTGTACTGAACTGTTCACATGTGAATCGAGTCAATTTCGATGCGCCATTCATTGACGCGAATATGACATTATCATTGTTATAATCAGCACCTAATGACACGGTCATTGCACCCTCTAATATCGATCGTGATTCAATTTGACTATTAAATGATCGTAGAAATTCATAGCGTAATACTTCATTATTTACATCATTTGAATAGCCATTTAACGATTCAATAATCTCAACACCAATTCTAAGTATGTCCAATTGATTAGTTTGATATTTACTAATTTCCTCTATTACTTTGGTAAATGCATCAGTAAATGTTAATTTCCAATTACAACTCTCATCTATTTTACCCTTAAAAATTGTATCGATTTCCTTAATATTTGGAAACTTTACATTAACTATATGCATGAGTGATACTAATCGTGAATCGAGCATTTTAATGTTGGAACACGTGCATACGATTTTACACTTTTGCAGCTGAATCCATTCAAAAGTGCTTTCATCATACATACCATTATATGCCATAATTTGTGTTATGAATGCTAAAATTGATTTACTCTGCCATTTGTCTGCTTTTAGTAGTTCCAAATGCTTTATATATAATATGATTTTATTATTCGTTGACGCTTTCATTACTTTTGAAGATCCACTAGTTATTAGTGTACATTGAGAACGTAATGCTGCAATTATTTCAGACGGTGTTGTATTAGAAGTGCAATTGATTCTCACGGTTAAACCTGTCTTTAGTAATATCTCCTCAGCGATTGTGCTTTTTCCAACCCCTTTAGGACCGATGAATAAAACGTGATCATCACTGTGAACATAGGGCTTTAAAAATTCAATTAAACAATGTATTGGCTCTGTGATTACTAAAGATCCTCTTTTTTCCATTTGACTTTTCCCATTGAATTTACATTGAGCACGAAAAAGTCCTTTCACAGCATCACCATCCTCCGCAATCGCAAAATTGATGTGACTTATGACAGTACGCGATAATGAAACACGCATTTCAATATCTGTTGTTTCAGATGATGATGATGTTACGATGCTTAGTATTTGATCGTGGGATATCTGAGCATTAACATGTTTCATCGCCGATTCTATAATGTGATTGCATTTAACATCACTGATGCATATGACCCCCAAACGCGAGATCGTCGCGGGGGATGCGAACCTTAAGGATGTCGTCTCAAATATCAAATTACATTTCTTTGGGTTAAAATCTATACGTTCACCCGATGGTAACGTTAAGACTTTATTATCGTCTAAAACGGAATTAAGAGCCTCCACCCAATCAGGATCAATATCACCATCAAATACTATCCAAAATTGACTATTACTTTCATCCCTCGCCACTTCACGCGATTTATATGTAATAATACCATCGTGCCATTCTCTAGTATCTTCATCGACATATCCTAACAATTGGCTGCGTGTAACTGCTTTAGGATTAATTATTATTACGTTTATTATACAATTTTCGCAAATTCTTCGCGCATCTTTTAGTATTTTCCATAATGTTGATTTTCCAGTTCCACTTTGACCCAAAATGACCACCCCTAAACGCGACTTTAATTGTTCATCGAATTCCATGATTTTTGATATTAGAACGTCATCAGTGATTAATTGTTTTTCTGTCATCACTTTAATTATTGCGTCTTTAATCGAACTCTTAGTGTTTTCAGATTTAGACATAGCCCTTTCTCCAAAAACGTCGTATATTAAAGCTTCAAATTGATTATCATCATCATCAATTAATTTCGATTTTATCTGTTTTCTTAAAGTTTCAATGACGACTTTAGCCTCATCTTTGATGGTGACATTTTTTAATGTGCGTCCACACGCCTCAAGACACGTCTTTATCGCTCTCAAACCCCAATCATAATGCTTTTGATGGGACATGCAGTCACGTGCCAAATCAAACCATATCGTGATTTTCTCACCCAATTCCGTTGACATATTCAATGAAAATCCCTCCGCTAAAAGTAAAACACGTGCTATTATCACATTATCAGGAACTGTCATCGCCACGGGAAGAAACAGTGACTTTAGATTATCGGGTAATCTGTTGCGTCCTCCGTACTGTTTTCCCGCGGGATTCAGAGTAATAAATATCGCAGAATTGGAATTAACTTCAATTTCACCATATTCTGGTAAATGTACTGTCTTTGAATGTGCTTTAAGTGCCGTTTGAATCGATTGTATCTGTGATGACAGAGATGAGAGCACATTTAACTGCAAACGATTGAATTCATCGAAACATCCCCATGCACCGCATTTTATTAGTCCGACCAAAATACGGGTCATCGCTTTTACATCTATCGCTTCATCACAGTTAAACACTAGAACCTGTCTACCGAAGTGCTGACCCAATGCCTTAACACTCTCCGTTTTTCCTGTTCCCGCGGGACCATAGGGATTACCGCCTAATCCCATGCTCATCGCTGTTTTAAATATAATTTAAACATTTTTTGCATTTACAACAAAAATTTTATAGTTTATGCTATTATAAGATGGTTACAAACTTATAATGTCAGATACAATTTATATATTAATACAATATAATTATAGTTTTAAAAAATACGAAATTTTTATTACCCTAAAGTCCCGTAGATATGCCGCGGGTTATCTATAGGGTGCGGGTTATACAGTATGATGAAAATTATTTGAATTCACTTTATTTTTTGATATTAACAAAAACATAAATAATACATTAAAATGCTTTCAAATAACACATTCACATATGATTCGATGTTTGTGACCATCGAAGAATCGCATTTCTCACAAATGCCGGCATTTGTGAGAAAATGTGAACCTACGTTTTTAGATATGCGGGTTATACATGGGTGCGGGTTATCTATTGATACAAAAACGTTTATAAAGTTACTATATTTTGAACCCTGCGGGTTATGCACGGGTGCGAACTATACACGGGACTTTAGGGTATAATCATTTTATTGGTAAAGTAAATTGGTACTCTTTTTTTGCGAAATATGGTAAATTTTTGCTCAGAGTTTATTTAAGTTATTTAAATTGAAACTCAATTTTCAGGCATAGGCTTAACCAAAAATTTGGATTTAATCGTGGATTAAAATGAGGGTTGAACCTGAGGCTCGAAATTCTGAATTAAAATTCACGTTTAGGCTTAAGCTTTTCTGACACTATTTTCATCATTAATCATAAATGTGTATTAAGTTTAAAATTGTATTAAGTTTAGTAATAAATGTTAATAAATTTAAAAATTTGATTTAAAATTTTTTATATTATGGATTAGAATGTAATTTATTATTCAAAAATGTATAATATAAAATATTTTTGTATTATTATTTATTAATAATATTTTTCGATAATAAAATTGCGGCATAATTTTATTAAGTAAATGTGAATAAAGGATAAATATGTGACAATAATTTGTTATTAAACACTATCTTTTAATTAAAATACAAATAATATATGAATTTTAAAAGAATTATATTTATAAATAAAATTCTAATTTTTGAGTTTACGGATCACGATTTTCTAAATGTGAATATAGATTCATCATTTAATGGAACGCGGAATATGACTTAATACGTTAATGGATATATTAAAAATATAAATAAATTTTATATATTTTCGGCGTTAAAAATATTTAATATAATCTTTGATTTAAAAATACTTTATATTAATATTTTAATCATTATTACATTTTATAAAATATATTTATAAAAATATTAATTATGTTCTTTTTGTTTTTAACTATTATTAGTAAATAATCAAAATAATGTATTTCCAGCTTTTGATTAGTTTTTAAACAATAGACTTTAGTATGGACTATAATTAGTTCTTTCATAACAATTAAGTAATTTTAAAGTTTAAATTGATAATGCTAAAGGATTACGGTCAAAGCCTTTAGAGTTTGGCAAAAGCTACAATTATAGCATTTGAATCTTTTGATAATTTTTAAAAAATAAATTATATGAAAAATTCCTATTATTATATTACATTACGTTATACACAATTATATAAAAGATGTATAATTTAATTTTTTAATTCTCATGTTACTATATATATTAACTGATAATAAACTGTGATAATGTTAATGATAATTATCTTTTTTCATTATTTAATATTAATGTAATATTAATGTGCATTTGAAATATGAATTAGAAAATGTAAGGAAAAGAGTGACCTGACCTTGTGTCAGAGTTAAATAACATTTATCCGTTAATGGGGTGTGCACCAATTTTGCACCCCCGAAACATCCCAAATACTCAAAGCTATATTCAGATACGGAATTCCCCATTTTTATTAATAATTTATTATCACGGCTTTTATTTGCATAAAAACGCAATTCCTTTTGCCATATCCATTCTTCGACATCATGAACATTATTTTGAATTAATGATTCGATGACCGATAAAAAGTGTATCGTGTCCAATATGAGGGATTTGATTTTAATGTTCATTATGATTTCATTGGTGTTTGAGTCCTGTTCTGTGAGTGATGATAGTTGTGAACCATATTCAGATTTTAATTCCATTAATTTTCCATTTATCAACGAATGTTCAACTTTTTTAGTAAACATCACCCATTGAACTAAACTAAGCACCTGTGAAGGCACATCCCACGAATTCTTTGCATTTCTATCATTATCGGGTAATGAATCAAAAAATAGTTGTTTTAAACTCGATTTTAGTTCATTTTCGAGTGATCGTAACCATGATTCAACACCCGCAGCACCCCTATCACTATCCATTAAAACCTTTTGTCGTAACATCATAATTTCCCCCTCAGGACTTTCTATGCTCACTATAAACTTCTCATTTTCGAAGTTCAATTTTGTAATGGTGTTATTAAATAGTTTCTTTAATAAACCCGATTGAGTGACATGAGCTTTTCCCGCTAATATCAAAAGCAAATCATCATCTGCGAGAAAATAAAAGCGCGGAAATCGTGCCCGTGACTGTTCCATAAAATTCTGTAATTTCTTTTGACACATAATTAATGTCTCATCTATGGTCTTTAAACGTGTCTCTAATCCTGTAATGTGCAAAAGTCTCATTACATGGGGATCATTTGATATTAATTTCATTATTTCCTCATAATCTTTAGACGCAGATTTAAATGTATAATCATTAAACATTCCGGTATCATCTTTTGAGTAAATGGGCTCTAAAAATATCCATTTTCTTTGAACAGAGTTAAGTAAACCTAAAATAGTGTCTAAAGACGAAAGACGCGATTCCCAAAGTGCGCATTTCTCAATGAAATCATTGGTGAAAAATTCGGCACTTTTAAGTGATTGTAGCGTTAGAATGGACTCAGCGATGTGATTGAATATGATTCTCCATTCTTTAATCAGTTTAATGTCATTTCCTTCTGAAGTGACGTGACTGTAAACACTGAATATTGTGTTCGCACCGAACATTTCCAATTCATTAAAAGTCTCACGTATTGACATTTCATTCACTGCCCTAAAATCATATATTCACAATTAATTTAATAAATTACTTTTAAATATATATTAAAATGCTATTAAAATGCTTCATTTTACAGAAATTATTACTTTTATGACACTAAAATTATTTATTCATTAATTATTTAAAATATAAATTTTATTAATTATGTAATAAATTTGTTTTCACATATTTATTAAAAGAATTCAAATTTCTTAATTACATAATGATAGTGTTCAATTAATGGGCATTTTAATCTAAATCTTTTTTTGCATTGAATTTGCATATGTAATTTTAAGAAATAGACTTTTATCTGATTTATTACCAAAAAAAAAA
>JAQIXB010001496.1:0-10534 GCA_034697405.1 Mesoplophora pulchra
AAATGAAAATAATTAATTTTATTATCATTATTTATTTAATATATTAATATAGAGAATTTCATTATTTTCATTATTTATAAATAATTATTATTATATTATTAATTATAATATAATGATGTTTATAAAGATATTAATAATGATAAAACGAATATATTCAATTATCATGTATTATTTAAAGACAATTAAATGACGAAAGATTTATATTTAATATAAAATGGAATTTTATAATAATTATTGTGTTTTATTATCGTTTAATATGAGATAAATATTTCTGTATATTTATATTTAAACACAAATAATAATTTATATATTATTTGAGAATAATATGAGCGATTTATTTTCATTTATTACATTTATACATTAATATGTGATAAAAGTTGAACTTTGAGTTAATCTTTTATTTTGTCATTTGGTACTAAATACACGTAAACTTATTTTAGTTCATTATGATGATGATAACTCTTTAGTGTAAAATTTTCTATTGATGATGATGCTTAAGATGATGTTCATGAGGATGATGCCAAAAAAAGTGTTTATTACATCATTGATGTGTATATTATTCATTGAAAATGTGTATTCTTTTAACATAACCGTCGTCCATAATAACGATGTACATTCACATTTCGCACCAATTAATGAATGGGGTAATCCGTGCGATGAGAAAAGTCACACATGTTACGGCGGTGCCGCACGTGCCATGGCATTGGTAAAGGACAATGCATTTAAAATAATTTTATTTAAAATTTAAAATTCTTTCATTATAATACTTTTCTATTACTTTTTAGTATAAAGAAATTCGTTCGAAAAATGAGAATGTTTTGTTCCTAAATGCGGGTGATAATTTTCAAGGCACAGTATGGTATGCATTATATAAATGGAAAGTGGTGTCTGAATACGTTAAAATGATGCATTACAATGCGATGACATTAGGAAATCATGAGTTTGATGATGGTATCGATGGTTTAGCGCCTTTTCTTAGGGCGACATCATCAATACCTACTTTAAGCTGTAATATCGATGTATCAAAAGAGCCCAAATTACAGGGATTATTTCAAAAATCTATGATTACATCTGTCGGCGGACAAAAAATCGGTATAATCGGATATACGACACCGGATTCAGCTTTTGTTTCAAGTCCCGGACATACCATCACTTTTACAGATGAAATACCATGTATTAAGGATGAGGTGAATAAAATGAAAAAAGAGGGCATTAAAATAATCATAGGATTGGGACATTCGGGGTTTGTGAGAGATGTGGAAATTGCCAAAGAAATTCCCGATTTGGATCTTATTGTGGGCGGACATTCTCACAGTTTACTATATACGGGTCCACAGCCTTCGGTAGAAGAAGCGGTGGACAAATATCCGACTGTTATTAAACATAACAATTCTCAACAGACACTGATTGTTCAGGCATTTGCTTATGGCAAATATTTAGGTTTAATCGATATGCAATTCGATGCCAATGGTAACATAATTGAATATCACGGAAATCCTATTCTTTTAAATCATAATATAACTGAAGGTATATACATTTTATTAAAATTTATTTTTAATAAAAAATAAAAAATTCAGATCCGGAAATTGCTGCGATAACTGCAGAATATGAAAAGAATATTCAATCTCAATATAGTAATGTGATTGGGAAGACTGTGGTTAAATTGGAGGGCGCATCTAACATTTGTCGAATGAAAGAATGTAATATCGGGAATGTGATCACAGACGCAATGGTCGATTATTACATAAGAATCGGAGAAAAACATGATGGTCAATGGGCATCGGCAGCAATAGCATTGTATATCGGCGGAGGAATCCGTTCGACAATAGATGAGAATGCTAATAATGGATCCATAACAATGGAGGATATATTATCGATCGCACCATTTGAGAATACCATTACCATGTTAGAAATGAATGGACATACACTATTACAGGCATTAGAGCATAGTGTAAGTGATTATGACATCGAAGGCTTAGATCCTCAGGGACGGTTCCTTCAAATGTCCGGCATTAAAATCGTATATAACGTGAGTAAAAATGAAAATAATCGCATCGAAAGTGTATATGTACGATGCGCAAAATGCCGCATTCCCGTATATGATGCATTAAACGAAACACAACGGTATAAAGTGATTGTACCGAAATATATCGCCGAAGGTGGTGACGGGTATATTATGCTCAATTTAAAAGACGTCAAAAGAATCGATTACGATGATTTGGATTTTCAAATCATTTCCGATTATATTAAAATGAAATCACCATTATGGACCGGCATTGAACAACGGATTATCATTCATATTTAATCATGTTTTATGTAAATACACTTTTTCTTTAATAAAAGTTATAATGCAAATAATGTAAAAATGGGTGTGGATTTACAATTTAAATTTAATGCGGTATATAATCATGATTTAGGGTATATTCTGTTAAATATTTTATATTTTGTTATGCATAAATGGTTTGTTTTAATAATTATAATGATGTATATATATTTTTTAATTAATAATGATGAACATTTTTAGAATATTTTAATTTATAATTTAATAATTAATTCGATGTGATAAATCAAAAAATCGAAAAATATATGAATATTAAATTTAAATATAAATAAAATTTTTAATTTATGACTTATGAATAAATTTGAATTTAAAACTATCATATGATTAATATAATTTTAATTTTTCTTAAATATTCACTTTCATTATGCAACTTTCATTATGATGATATGCAAAATATATTAATGTTAATACCCTTTTACCCCGCTTTTTAGTTCTGATCATATAGCACGGGGTGAGCACAACTTTTTACTAATTGAAGGGAGTTTTATAACCACGGACATAAGACCCTACCTCAATACCCCGCGCTATAGAATTAAATATGAAATATATTTAAAGGGCTATAATCGTTTCGATATATGTTTGTAATTTTTACCATTATTTATTATATTTATTTTTATTTACATTAACTTATAACATAAGTTTTAAGGGGGTTCTTATAGCGTGATGTGAGGATAATTTTACTTAAAAAACTCACGATATAAGACTTGGATTTTATAATTCTTGTATAAGACACTCTTATCAACACCCCCGCTATAATATTTGATCTAAAGAGTGTGGTAAAAGGGTAATATAAATGTAATAATTATTTATTATAATTATTAAATTCATCATTTACCTTCATTCAGATGCACTGTCATTTTTGATGCAAAAATTTATCAGAAAACATTAAAAAATATATTTAATTTTATTTTAGTAATATATGTGTGTAAATAAAATATGAATGTGAATAAAAATGATAAAAATAATAAAAATACGCGGATACAAATGTATGAACATACCGATTCGGGCTATGCATGGATCATTTCAATATCATGTGCTGTTATTAATGGGATAACATTCGGTGTGTTTCGTTCCTATGGTGTCATTTTTGTGGAATTATTACATTTCTATGATGTGTCACGGGCCACAGCATCATGGCCCTTTAGTCTTTGTATGACGATCACTCATTTATCAGGTGTTTTATTTCAAAAATATTTTAAATTCATATTAACTTTAATATGAATAAAAAGAAATTTATAATAATTTATTAATTATCGATAATTATAAATAATTTGATAATTATATTATATTAATAAATTCATTTCCTTTGATTTTTGCTTAAAGCTTATAGCGTGAGGTGAAAACAAAATACAAAGAAAGTGATATAAATGGAAATTAAGTTTATGCCTTTAGGTATAAGAATTGAAATTCATCCCGTGCTATAAGCCCTAAGCAAAGAAATAGAATATGAAAAAAATTAAAATTAAAGTTTTGTGAATATGGTTTTAGGTCCAATCGCAGGGGCCATTTCCAGTTATTTCACCATACGTACGATTGTGTTTTTCGGGTCATTAATCGCTGCGATCGGATTAATGTTATGTTTTTATGCGAACACCGTTTTGGAAATCTCTTTATATATTGGACTCATTCAGGGTATGCACATTTATATATATAATTACTAAAATGGAAACTTAATATTATACCTGCAATTACCTGCTATTATTTATGGCTGTATATTATTCATGCTCTTATTTTACAATTACTGATTTTATAATAATTAATTATTTTTATATAAAATTAAGGTTTTGGTGTCGGACTCTCTTTTATGCAAACGCCGGTAATTTTAAGTCAATATTTTATCCGATACCGTGCGACCGCGACAGGAATAGCGTATGCCGGTGGTACAATCGGTTCATTTATATTTCCGCCGATAATTGAGTGGTTACTTAATATATACGGATTACGCGGGTGCTTTCTAATAATGGGGGCCATTATCTTAAACGCACTGCCGTTTGCGTTACTTTTAAGACCCGTAATTTCTAAAAACACAATGACAGTCGTATCATTACGAAATAATTCAAAACAATTGACATCATCGGTAAATGATAATGACGATCCTTTAATATTACAAAATATGAATAATAAACATACGGAATTACAATGCACATGTGAATATAATAAAATGCCGATAAAAGCGTCACCATATTCTATTGATAAAATGGGATATTACAGTAAATTCGCGACCGAAATATTAATATCCGCGAAAAATCATGCGGACACTGAACTCTCAAAATTAGAATCATTACGTTTAGCATTTAAAACAAAAGAATGTGTATGCGTTAAAAATCAGGAAATATATGAACAGAAATTTATTAATGAATTAAAAAATTATAATGATGATATTACAAATGTTCAAATAAATAAAAGTAAATTCCGTAAAATAATGCACACATATCTTTTGGTTATACATAATCCATTGTTTTTAATATTAATGATCACTCACGTCAGCTTTCAATGGGGGTACGTATTAACTTAAACTGTCTATTTATTAACTAAATATTAACTAAATATTAACTAAATTAATATTTACCGATTGAACCCACTTTAAGTCTGTATCGCCTCTTATATAAAGGGATGAGCATATTTTCAGACGGACTCAAAAATTATAAAAATGATTCAAGAAATAGGGAAAGGGTCCTCTATCTTTGGACATTATATACTCCACTTTTATCTATGATAAGACTCCATCTAAAATTGGAGTAAATGGGTATTAATTTATAAAAATCAATTTTTTATGATAAAAATAATAAATAATAATAAATTGTGAGTTTATGACATCCCTACAAAAACCCCCTGTGGTCGTGCATTCATGTGATGGGCTTAAATAAAACACATTAAATTCGGTCATTTTCTTGATTGATCATCACTTTATTTCTATTTAATTCCATGCAAAACTTTTCATTCGCAGCAATTTACTTTTTTCACCATTATATATGGAATAAAATTTTACTATAAAAGTTGGTTTTAGTATACAAAGGTTTATTTTTTTATTCAATAAATGTCGCATTACAATTAGCATATACTTTACATTCATTATCAACTTTTATATTAAAATAGAAATAAAAAGTATAATTTTGCGAATTTAAAGTTTTGCATCGCATTCAATGAACGATTAATTGTATTTAAACATAACTAAAGATGGATGACGCATATGATGATAATTGTGGATCATGCACGGGACAGAGGAATGACGAAAGATGAGTCTGTGATACTTTTGAGTGCTTTCGCATGTGCCGATTTATTCGGGCGTTTAACATCGGGATTTATCGCGGATCGTAATTTCATACATAAAAAGCACATCGTTTCGTGCTGCATATTGATTATCGGCGTTTTATTATTTATGACCCCATCATGTGATACATTCATTACACTTTTAATAATGACCACATTTTTGGGTTATACGTGCGGTGCTATTATAGTAATGTTCAGTGTACTCACAATGGAATATGTAGGCTTTGATAATCTTTCCATAGCTTTGGGCACTTCAGCTTTTGCTGTCGGAATTACCACGTGTATGCGTCCTTTGGTTGTGGGCGCATTCCGAGACACTTATGGATCATACGATGGTCTTTTGCAATTCGTCGGAGTGATATGTCTTATCGCAGCTTTGGTATGGTTATCTGAGCCTTTCGCTAGTTTATGGTATGAAAGAAAAAAGTCTAAAAGACTTAGAGTCAAATAATGTTACATTATGTATTCTTTTTCTTTAATATATTAATAATTAATATAAAAGTGAATAGTTTAAAAGATTGTATTAGGGTAGCATTCACGATAAGATGCGCAATGTAATTTTCTGTATTTATTATAATGAACAAATCTTCATAAAGCGATAGCCAAATAATCAATTATTTTGGTATCATTTAAAATATTTATAAAAATATTTATATTTTATACATATTATTATACGTATATTATTATTTTGGGTAAAATAACAGAGTATTTACGGTGTTAAATAGAAATTTTTTAGAAAATCTATAGACATAATAATTAATTGTTTATCACAATAATAATTGAATTGCGCACCTTTTCACAAACGCTACCTATGACTAAATATCATACTCCACAATGAATGTAATTGACATATCTAATAATAGAATGTAAATATTTTAATGTAATTTTTTATTTTTAAAAAATTTTAATAATTTTTAAAAAAATTATTTATTTCAAAATTAAATATTAAAATTTAATTAATTATTTTCATTTATTATTTATTATGCATGTAATATAATCAAATTATATTAATTTTTAAAAAATAATATTGCATTGTACCAACAGAAAGGGTCAAGGTTTGGAATTGCAGGTAAATTTGCGCATGATAATTAAACATATGCTATAGACATTCGCAAATTGAGATACAATTCTGACCCTTTTCTTTTGTGTAATAATGATTCACATTTTATAATAATAATGACGTAAAATTATTGTAAAAAAATTATATCATAATACATTAATCACATGCTAATATATGTGTATAATTTGAATATGTTTTTTGTTTAATTAACTTAAATGTGATAAAATATTTTATTTATATTTATTAATAATATGCGTTAAATAAAATTCAATTTATATTTTCCTTATAAAATGATGTCATTAATTTATATTTTATATTTTTTAATAATATACTAATATACGATAAAAAAATTATCATTTTATATTTTATCTCTGCATACCGATGTTACGAAACTATTATATTATTATCACATTTTGTGCCGAATTAAGTATATAATTATCGTATGTATTAATAGAAAATATTTCATTAAAAAGTGATATTTTAATTAATTTATAAATATCTAAAATGTTATAAAATGATTCCTCAAAAAATTTCTGATAAAATAAAACTTTAATTTATGTAAAATTAATAAAAATACAAAATGCATAAATCTAATGTCATAAATCATTGGTTAAAAAAAAGTCCGTACGTATACAAAGAGTGATAAAATAATAATTTGAGCATAATTTAATATATTTAAAATTAATACTAATTTATACTAATTAATACTAATTAAAATATTAATTAAGAATAAAAAATGAATAAAAATATAATAAATAATATACTAACCATCGATGGCGTAATTTTTATTTCTTTACCCAAAGCCGTCATTACCTTTGGTGCTAAAATTTAAAATTTTAACATAATTTTATTCCTTTTAATGTAATTATGGTTTTTGTTTCAAATCTCTGATAATCACTTATTCTTTTGATATGTTTTTTATTATAATATTTTATTGAATTAAAATTTTTAATAATGCCAAACTGCAGTCTAAATTCAAAAAGTGACCATGTTACATAACATTTTAAAACATAAATCAGGGCATTAATAAATCATCATAAATTATTATAATATGATAAATTATGCTCAAATATTTATTTTGTCACCCTCTGTATATGCACTGATTTATTCATTATCCAAATATATATTTTATAAAATTTTTTTAATTAAAATAATTTATTTTAAAAATTATCAGAAAAAATGCACATTAAAAAAAAGATTAAAACACAATTTTAAAATATAATAAAACAATAGAATGATATCATAATGAACATAATGATAAATGTAATTTTAAGTGTCCTGTGACTTTACCGATCATGACTGACACCACTCTACCGCCGTATTCTGTTTTAGTAATTTATAATTAATATGATTATTTATTAAAATTAATTAATTTATTAAAACTAATTACAGGACGATTATGATAAAAATTCATTGAATAAAGTATCAGTGACAAATGAAAGTATAAATAATGAAAATGAAGAAAATCAAAGCCCAAATAATAATGATGCACACAATAATCGACGGAACGGACTTTCGCTTATTTCAGCGTCGGCTTTTATCATCGGGGAAATGGCGGGCGGAGGTATATTATCATTGCCAAAAGCCGTCGCAGGAACGAGTATGTGTTAACATTAGTAATTTTAAGTATATTTTAATATTGTTGTGAATGTGTAAATAAATCTCTACACTATATATTGTTATGTATATGTATGTATATGTAATGTTTTTTATTACTCTTTATCTTAATTTTATATTAAACTTTTATTATAGTGAATTTCACAATTTAGTTTCAATCTTAACATAGAAAAAATATACAAATCCGTTATAAAATAGTGAAATTCATTATCTATTTAATTATAATTAATATTATATTATAATATAAAAATTACAAAATCTTAAGGTTGGTATGGGATTTCATTGTTAATATCATTCTGTTTTTGCGCGGGGTTTTCCGGTACATGTTTAGCAAAATGTTGGCTCATATTAGAAGAGCGATATCCCGAATATCGGACACACGTTCGAAAACCATACGCGAGTATAGGATATCGCGCGTATGGTAAATGGATGAGGTATGTATAAATATGATTATTTATTATGAAAAATTATAATTTATTAATTAAATAATATTAATTTAAATATTAAATTGAATCGCGTGTTAATCGATAATAATTTTATATAATAAATATATATAAATGTGAATTATTAACTTAATTATGCATATTTACACAGAAATACCGTATCGATAGTTATGAATGTGACTCTGTTTAGTGCGAGTACAGTATTTCTTCTCATATGTTCACAATTGATACAATCGATAACACAACAGTTTATTCATAATTTTTCATTTTGTGAATGGGTACCTATTGTTGCTTTAATTTTGACGCCCATAATGTGGTTGGGATCACCCGCGGACTTTTGGCCGGCCGCGTATTCAGCTATGGGCGCCACTATTATCGGTACTTTACTGTTAATTGGAAATATCGTAAAAGATTCGGGGACATATATGCCGACGGTTGAATATGGTGCTCCGACATTTAAATCATTTTCTTTGTCTTTCGGTAAAATCCTTTTTGCATATGGGGGTGCAGCGGCATTTCCGACGTTCCAAAACGACATGAAAGAACGGGAAAAGTTTCCACGCGCTGTAATCATTGCTTTCATAGGTATACTTTTATATACATTTATATAAATTCATAGATGTTTATAATACAAATATTTTATTATGATTATTTTTTAAAATTTAAACATATAAAACGCTAAATTTAATTATATTTTTTGAAATGAAAAAATAGGATTATTAATGCTTTATTTACCGATATCACTCGGAGGGTATATCGTCTATGGTGAGAATGTAGAGCCGAACATATTAATGAGCGTCAGTAACGGGACATTATCCATTATCATAGAGCTGTGTTTTGCGGTGCATCTTTTCTTTGCGTTTCTCATCGTTATTAATCCCGTTCTATTGGAATGTGAAGAAATCGCACGCATACCCCATAGTATATTATTAACTATTAAATCGTCCATTGTGTGCAATGAAAACTTTTACATTAATATTACTTTACTTTTTTATCATTATTTTGAATAAAATTTAGCTATAATTACGTAAATAATGGTAAAAAGTTGTCAATGCACAAAATGCATTCAATATATTTAATAAGTTATAGTTGTACAGTATGTTCACTCATAAACCATAAAGTGAGCACATTGCTATATTATGTATATAATGCTTAACACATGCATGCGCACGTCTATGTGCAGTGTGTCATTGAGGAATATAATTGAATATACTGTATATTCAGTATTACATTATATTTATATAAATGTTTAATTACAATAGAATTTGGATTTCGAAGATGCTTAATACGTACGCTTATAATGTTAGGCATAGTGTTTATTGGCGAAAGTGTACCATCATTTGATAAAATTCTCGATTTAATCGGAGCGTCTTCAGTCACATTATTAACATTTCTGATGCCATCGCTCTTTTATTACAAATTATGTTCGCAAAAAAATGACCTATGGCCAAAGAGGTATTCTTTCATTATAATGTTATACACAAATGTAAAATAATCGACATTTTGGAATGGACACAATTAGCATTTTTATATTATTTTTAATATTTTTGTACATAACATACTATGTTAATTCAGGGAATTTTTAAATATACATATATCGTATTTAAAAATCAAAAGTTACGCACATCATAAGTTATACTTTATATGTGTTTTTGATGCGCTCAATGTAATAGCGCATCAATTAGCGCAAAGTACAAATAGTAACTTATAACTTTTACATACGATATATACAGGGTGATCCAAATGAAATGACATAAAATAAAAAGGCTCCCATTTAAAGGGTATTAGATTTTTTGAAAATTT
>JAQIXB010001497.1:0-10522 GCA_034697405.1 Mesoplophora pulchra
TGTACATGTTACGCTTATGCACATATGCGCATTATTCTGCGCATTGAACTGCGTTTATAGTGGCACTTACTGTATAATTGTATGGCATTTTGATAAATGCGTAACTCTGACAATAGAACTTTGTTCCGTATAATTCCTTACATTATCTGAACATATTTATTAATATAATTTATAAATTAATTTTAAAATAAATAATTTTATGAAATAAATTCAAAAGAATTTGTAGATAATTAATTATATAGTTAATTATATAGTAAATTATAAATCACAAATTAATTTTTAAATATAATATAATTTTAAAATTATATTATATTTAAAAATTTAAAATTATGACATAATTATATGATATTAAAATTTAAATATATTATCAAAATAACGAATTACTTTTGAGATAATTTTTTTATATTTAGAAAATTAATCATATTTAAGTTAAATTTATTTTTTTTATATATAATTAAACAAAAAATTATAAATAAACATTAATATAATTATAATTTTATATTTCAATATATTTATTGAATATTATTTGTTTAAACAAATAATATATACCCTTTTACCGGACTTATAAAGTGGGAAAAGTTCAAAATTTTAAATATTAAAAAATGGGGCTCTTTTATCCTGAGGTATCATAATATAAGACCCGTTTGTAAAAAACATGTCTATTAAATAAAATATTTAGATATTAAATTTAAATATAAAAATATAAATTATTTCATTTAGTATTAGTATTGTATATATTATTTCTTTATATTGATTAGGTTAGGTTAGGTCTGGTCTACGGAGAAACCATGGTGAGCTCAAAAATAGAAAAAATAACAGCAAAACACGTGTTTTAATCGTTTTGTGATGATATGGTTCTATAAACAGAGTTAATTATAGTATATAAAGTGCTAAAACAATAATGACGGCACACAATAAGACATAAGCATAAAAATAACCATAATATTTACACTTTTAGTGAACGTTATTTGTGTACAGCCTATATTTGTGATGTCACTACCATACAGTACAGGGCTCCCGTTTTTATATCGCCAATAATTAGATATGACTGTATATTCTTTGTAAAGTGAGATTCTATGAGTTTTGTAAACATAGTATTTGTGTCCGAAGATATGGAACTATTTTATTAAATGAATATGCGTATATATGAATATAAAATTAATATATGTAAAGGTATGATCATTAAATATATGATATAAAATCTTTTATAAAATAAAAGTGTGTTTATGATTGAAAATGTGAAATTTCATTTTAAAAAATTAATAATAAAAAATTCATGATAATAATAAATGAAATATAATATCGTAATTTAGAGAATGAAACTGACACCGGAAGTGATTGAAGCGGCGGCACAATATATAAACGCCGCGACACGTGACCGTGAATTGGATCTGAGGGCATTTAAGATTACGGTGATAGAGAATTTAGGGGCATCATCGGATCAATACGATTGCATTGACTTTTCCGATAATGACATTCGGAAATTGGACGGTTTTCCTTTACTTTTGAGACTGAAAAGGGTATTGTTAAACAACAATCGGATCAATCGTATCGCCGATAATTTAGAAGAATCATTACCGAATTTAGACACGTTAATAATGACGAATAATCACATTCAGGAATTGGGAGACATCGATCCTTTAGTGTCAATACCGAAATTAGAAACTCTCTCATTAATGAACAATCCCATCACAACGAAAAAGCATTACCGTCATTACGTGATTCATAAACTGCCGCACGTGCGTCTTTTGGACTTTAGAAAAGTGAAAATGCGTGAACGTGAAGAGGCATCTAAACTCTTCAAAGGATCAAAGGGCAAACGTTTGGAAAAAGAAATCGGAATCAAATCGAAGACATTTATTCCCGGAATTCCCGACATTCACTCCAAAGATGTGTCCCGACCTATGCATACACCTGCAGATGTCGAAGCGATTAAAGCGGCGATTTCGAAGGCTCAGACATTGGAAGAGATCGAGAGACTGAACCAATTGTTAAAAGCGGGATATATCCCCGGACGTAGTGATGGCCATTTCCAAAGACCATCGGAAGAAAACGATCATCCTATGGTCACGGACAATGTCAACGGACATTAATACTTTCATTTTAAATGTATTTTCATAATGAAATGTATCGTTTATAATCGCATTTTAATTATATAATAATATCACATTACAATATTTAAGTCAAAATAATGAATTATTAACATTTAAAATTAATTCATTATAAATTTGATTATAAATAAATTTAAAAATTCATATTAATTAAGAGTTTATATTAATGTCAAACGATTGTTAAATATGAGAAAAGACATGAATCAATTGATGATTTCCAAATATGCTGATGGCACTTTCCCCCTCTGAACACCTCTTTCCCCCATCATCCAATCGGTGTCTAAATCCTCACATTGTGACACAACAATCACTTCATTCGCCATTAGGGACAGTTCTTTATTATCATGTGCATCATAATCATAGAGCACTTTTGCGTGACGTTTTCCCGGCGCTAATGATGTCCGATTATCATCTGATGGTGACGAAAGGTCATTTAATTGATCGCGAAATGAATCAGAACCATCGTTTAAAGAGACATTAACCAAATCTCTTTGCAAATCACACATATGCTGATGACACTGCGCGTAAAATGTTATTTGTGACGCCACAAAATCGTTCAAATATCGGACATGATTCGTCTGAAATTATCATTCATTTTTTATTTTTAAATTTAAATATATAATGGAATATTATGGAATATTATGATAGAATAAAGTGAACATACATGAGCACTGTTTATTCCCTCTAATAACAGTCGGGTAATGTCAGTCTGACGATCGAATTCATTTTGTGTCCGATTCAATTCCACCTCAGCCTTAACATTAATTAAATTAAATTTTAAAATTAAAATTAAAATTAAAAATTTTTGATAAAAAAGAAGGGTCAAATACCTGATCAATTTCCTTCGCAATTATTTCAGGTTTAATCTTTGAAAGCATAGGATATTATAGAAATAGGAAATTAAAGTAAATAAAAGTAAAGGAATTATATGTTTTGAAATATAATATTAAAGGTAAATTTAGAAAAATTAAAGCATTACATGTAAATATGATCATTAATTTCTTAAAAATATATTAAAAGAATATTAATGTTAACATTTTTTTCTTTAATTTATTACATACATTTGTTTGTGATTCCATAGTCTTAGCTTTTTTCAGTCGTGTTTTAGCAGCGTCTAAATCCAATCGTTTCGATTCGAGGATTTTCCGCTCTTTCTTTACATTTAAATCATAAATTTTAATTTTTTATTTAATTTCATATTCTTTTAGATGATATCAGAGTTTTTACATTACACCACGATAAAAGGTCATGTTAAAGATTTCTCAAAATATAAGTCTTTATGAATATATGACATTTAAAAATTAAAGTTTCGGATGTAATTATATGAAAATATATTTAGAGATAAAAGTGAATATAAAAGAATGATAATAAATTATAAAAGTGATTTCGTGTTATAATGTGCATAATGAAGTGTTAAGAGTCTCACAGTGATCGTACGCATATCCTCATCTAAGAACCTCTTTAGCGGCATCACGAAACTATTATATGATCTCCGAACGAATTCCTGTTCAGTATGACCTAAATTCTGTTGTGTTTTTCCGACTTTTATCAGAGCGTTTCCATAGACAGTGCCCGCACCGTACTCAATTCCCGCATCGATCATGTCACATCCTAAACATTCCAAATTCCGCATCCGTTCTCTTTTAGTTTCGGGTCCGATTCTATCAAAGATCATATCACCATAACGTGTGTCTAAATATATTATTTCAATTAATATATCGATACATTAATATATTAATATATTTTTAAAAAATTATAATGAAATAATTTTATTTAATGTGATCGTATACTGGGATTAGGATGAAGAACGGATTCAGTTTTTGATACGATTTTTTCGGTCCATGATTTGGTTTTATCGGCTCTGTCCGCTAAACTCTCGAAATGACCATCGAATTCGGTTCTTTCAGCGGTTCCGATCGTTTCTTCAGCATACTAAAAATGACATCATACATTGTTTTTGAGAATGCACTGTCACCACTGTGACCTGTACCTGTTTTGCACGTGTAAACACTGTGCCGAAATCTGACACTATCCCTTTAAAAGCCTTTGAACCGAAATCCATTTTTATATTATGATAATTTTAATATTTTCAATTATTATATTGATTATGAATAAAAATTAATGAATTCATTAAAAGATCGATATTTATTAATATTATGTTTTTTTATTAATAAAATAAACATCAATAAAGAGATGGATTTATTAACAGATAAAAAACATATTTTATTTAATTTTTAAAAATGTGAATTATATTTATTTATAATGATAATAAAAATGACATTTTCTGCATCATAATAATAACAATAATCACATCATAATCTCTTAATTTTCATTAAAACATTTAGTAAATGATGCTCATTACTGTGATGAGAGTTTACATCTCTATGTATGTGTGACGTCATTGAGCTTTAAATGAGAGGATCCAAAATATACATATGGTAATGTTTAGAATTTGTAAATTAGAAAAATGCGAAATTATAAATTATAATTAAATTAATTATGTTTTTTAAATTAACAAAATTATGGGGAAATAATTTACGATTTAATAAAATTAAAGCGTTAAAATCATTTAAAAATAATGTAAAACCGTTACATACGAAATCGGAATTTAAAGATATTCATTTAAATTCAGAGTCAAATGAATCACCATTTTCATCATCGAAATTATCAGAGGAATATGATGGTCATAACGATGGTCATGATGATGGTGTTAATAATGATAATAAAAAATTATACGATAATCATATTCCGACGTCATTGACCCAAAAGATACTTTTAACATTCGGTTCTGCCGCTGTTTCAATCATTGATCCGCATCGTCACGGTATGCATTTACAATGACCTTTCTCTAAATGCGTGAAATTACAGAATGGTCACTGTACATATATGTTTTCTTTAATATGAAACATGTGTAATGCTTTCAGATATGATCGCGGTTTTCGGTGAAATTTCGGGTCATAATGCACTGAAAGAGATGTATAAACAGATGCTTAATGACGATGACGGAAGAAAAATATTAAACGAAAGACCGCGCATTAAAAGCGATACGATTAACATTAAGAAATTACAGCATATGAATGAAGGAACTTTTGGCAGAGAATACTTTAATCTTTTAACAAAAAATGTATTATTTTTTTAAATGTTAAACATTTCTGTGCTAAAATATTGAAATAATTTATAATATTTACATAAATGTTCACCAAAATTTTTAAAAATTTTACCAAAAAACGTGGAGAGTTTTTGTATAGTTTAAAACAAACCCGATATATTTTGGTCAAAAACTTTCTGAGTTATTTAAGCTTTTTTAGGCTCATTTATTTAATAAACACCGTTTATATATATATCGAATGACAAACATAGAACATCTACTCTATAATAAGCAGATAGCGCATTCTTAATAGCATTTTACTACAATAAAATACGATATTTACATTATTTAAATAATCATATTTTATTATAATTTTACTCTGAATTTAGTTTTGTAATTTTAGTAATTTATATGTTTTTTATGTTTTTAATTAAATGGAATATTAATATATATTTAAAGAATATATCTCCCGATACACGATGCGATGTTTATTTTGTCGATGATCCTGATTTAGCATATGTGATGCAACGATATCGTGAAATACACGATTTCGTTCATACGATAATGGGAATGCCGACGAATATGTTGGGAGAGGTCATTGTGAAATGGACTGAGGCCATTCAGACACAACTGCCCATGTGTTGGTCCGGAGCCCTTTTTGGGGCCATGCGTTTAGCACCAAAACAGAGACGTCTCTACACACAGCATTATCTGCCATGGGCTTTGAGATGCGGTCACGAATCTAAACCTTTTATTAATGTATATTTTGAAAAAAAATTCGATATGAAAATTAATGATTTAAGAAATGAATTAAATATTCCGAATTTACCTATAATCAAATAAACAATTATATCCATAATTTATATTCATGTATTTATATAATATATTTAAATATCAATAATAATAAATTAATAATTATTTATGAATATTGATTTTTATAATATAATAATAATCGTTTTAAAAATAATTATTTTTGAATATCATTTAATTTTAAATTATGCCGTAACGTTTTAGTCAATAAAAATAAAACGCTATAAAATCATGCATAATAATAATAATGTTTATATATTCAGTTAAATATTTATTTTATAAAAACGATCAGAGTTTAACTTTCCTGAGACTGAAGACCTTTTTTAAACTAAAGTTAGTAAAAACTTATGATCGTAATAAGTTTTTTATCGTAAATATATTACAATTTAATTTTAAGCATATTATAATTGAAAATAAATTAACTTAAATATGCCTTTAAAAATGTTAACTGAAATTTTTGTGTGAATGTGACAAAAATAAAAAAATGAATGCGATGATATTCTGTCACTTTTAAATAATGAAACTATTGTCTAATAAAAAGGTCAGAGAACTTTCATGTAATATAATTGAAGCCCCAATTATATATGCAATTTATTGAATACATTTATAGACAAAAAGTATTGTGTCGTTTTTGCAATGAGTAACTTTCAATTAGTAAATAATACAGTTGCTATGTCAGACTAAACTTTGATGTAATTTCTTTAATGTGAGGTAAAACGGTATGTTCAACTTATATTAGCGTCTTACCTCACATAAAAGCACTGGTCTTATATCACGAGGTTTGAGTGGGGGTCATATACCTCGAGGTATAAACCCCTAAAATGAGCACTTTTTTAATCTTAAAAAAATGATCACCCCCGCGATATAAGACCCTGTCTTATATGTGAGGTAAAACGGCATATTCAACTTATATTACTATAAAATACTATCGTTATGAAATTAACTAATATATGTTCAGATTCATTTATGTTGAACGATGCATAAGAGAAACGATGCATTGAGGTTTAAGTCATTAGACACTACAAAAGTTTCTCATATATCATTTCTTTAATAATAGTAAAAGTACTAAATTATTTTACTGTTAAATTGCATTGTTTTTGCTTAACATGTTTCATCAATATAATGATGTGATTTTATTATTTTAAAAATATTAATTTTTGTTAATGATAAATGAGTTAATAGTAAGTTTATGTGAAAGTCCATGAAAAATGTTATTAATGATATTTTTATTTACTGTTTACTAATAAAATATAATAAAAAAGAATAGGGTCAAAAGGTAACAGTTAACATAATAATAACCCATTTATGACACATTATTAGAAACTAAATATAAAAAATGAGAATCATTTCACAGTTTAAAAAATAAACTTAAATTTTATGTGAACATTTTTCTAAATTTAAAATACAATGGAAATATAATGTCATAATAGACACATATATTGACACATTATTTGATAAATCATGAACTGACAATAGTCCAATTACAGCGTTATGATAATGCACATTTTAATTTTTTAAATTTCAATCGTAATTTTATTTTATGATAATTTTTTTTAACAATTAAATTGAGTGTTTTTTAATTTTTTTAAAATGACTATGATAAACTTTTATTTTTTGTTTTTTATCATTATAATTAATAATTGTAATAATGTGAATGCCAATTTTGTAGATGAAAGTAAATATTTAGCTTTTAATAAAAGTGTAGTGAAAGAGAAATGGAATTTATTAGAATTAACAGTACAAAAATGGGCTCAGATTTATGTAAAAAATATGGATTCAAAATTTAAATATGCTTTAAATGGAAATATCAGTGAAAAGTGTAGAGACAGCATCTTATTCACGATGAAAGAAATTACGCATTTAAAAACATGGGCCATCAAAAGTAACTATGAACTTTTTTAATTTCAATTAAATAATTTAAATAAAATTTATATTAAATATTATTGAGCAGAATGTTATATCTGTTGGATGAGTTTAAGCCCTTCAGCTGATTGCACTCTAAAAGCATTTTTAAAAACTTTAAATTATAATTATAATTTAAATTATTTTTTTTTATTTTTTGTTTAAAAAATACAAAAAAAACTAAATAATAATGTACACACAGTATGTGTTTTTCATGAATATTCATTTGAAATGGAAATTAATGGATTTTCTTAATTTTTTGTTAAAAGTGATAAACTCATGGGGTCATTTTCCACCATCGGGTGTTTTGGAAGGGACAGTAACAGATTTGGGATCATATGATGGATGCATATCAATTAAAGGGCCAAAATATAACAATGAAACGATTTTAGGAGAGTATTGCATTATTGATTTGGTTCCGGCACTTCCGTTTAGAAATAAGTATCATAACATCTTTCATAATGTGAACATAATAATTGATAATGATAATGATAATGTGATTAAATCGATGGCTCAAAATGCTCAGTTTTTCTATTATTTCGCGCTCAGAATGGGAATATGTATCCCTTCACAATGTAATCATAGTGATGTCAAAGAAATGGTCATAAAAAGTATTGCATTATATTATTTCATTTCATATTATATTAAATTTTTAAATAAATGTTTAATATTTTAGTGACGGATAAATCATCATTAATAAATAAAAATATTCATTGTGAAATACAAAATAAAAGAGCATTTAATTCAATTGAAATAATTGCGATGTGAGTATTGTTTAAATACAATTAATTATTATAAATTTAAATATGTATGTGAATGATATCACATTTTATATGCATATGTATTTAATAATGATTTTGCAAATTAATTATATTAAATAAATTATGATAAAATATTAAATTAAAAATAAATTTTGTTTTAGTTTTGTTTTAGCCTTTTTCACAATGATGAACTTTTTTATTACCATAATTGATTATTCATTTCCGAAATTAAAAGGTATAATAATATATTTTTATAATAAAATTTTTAAATATAAATATTATCACATTCAAAAGATTGTAATTATTTAATGGCATTTTCATTGAATCGTAATATAACGTCACTTTTAAACACATCGAAAACATCGGAATTGAAATGTATTCACGGAATTCGCTTTTGGACCATGTCATGGATCATTTTCGCGCATACATTTATATTAATCAATTTTCAAACATTCAGTATTTACGATCATTTTTTAACTTTTTTTTAATTATATTTTATTAATAAATTCTAATTTTAGGCCGATCTTTTGAAGTTTCAAATATATTAACTAAAATAGAACTTCAGCCATTGTTAAATAGTTCCTTTTCAGTCGAAACGTTCTATTTTATTAGGTAAATATACCTTAAGACGGAATCGGGAAAAGGGTTTCTTTTCTTCTTAAAGAGTAGGGATGTCTTAAGAAAGTTTTACTGTATGTACATGTCAATTGTACACATATTATACATAAACATTATAAATAAAACTTATAAATAGTTTAAAATTGATACTAAATTAATAGCAAATCATTTTACAGTGGATTTTTGACCACATATGTAACATGGTCAATTACAAATGGGAATTTAAAGAAATTCAATATCTATGGATATATGATAATTCGATATTTACGTCTCACGCCACAATTGTCAATCGCAATTTTAATGACATTTTTATTGCCATATTTTGGTTCAGGACCATTATGGCATGAGGTGATTGATCCTATAGTATCGGGATGTGCTGAAAATTGGTGGACCAATTTAGTGTTTATGCAAAACTATATTAACCCTGAAAATATGGTAAATAATATTTATTTAAAATTTTAATTAATTTTAGTCTTTTTTTAAATCCCCTTTGTATTTCATGAGTTTATATAACGTGTTTATAAAAGTTTATTTATACATAGTGTCTTTTACATACATGGTGGTTAAGTAATGATCTTCATTTTCACATATTTTCGGTTTTTATCGTTTTAATATTATTTAAATATTCAAACTATGGTCTTATGCTTAATATGTTTTTAATTACATTCTTTACTATAATATCATCGATAATAATATATGTCAATGATTATCCGCCGGCATTTGTCAATACGATGCCACATCGTGGGTATGTATATACTTTCATATACTAAAAAATGCGCGATAATTTAAACTGAAAAATATTGTCACACATGTTTAATATTCTCTAACTTTTTAATTGTTATTTTTATTTCTGATTAGTGATGTGCCTAAAAAAATTACAAATTATTAACAGAGAACGGGAAATATCGTAAATTCCGAAATAAGTATAGTAAAATAAATCCGTTGTAATTACGATTTTATTCGCGAATCATGCGAATCAATGCGCTGAATCACTTTTAAGCATTATTAAATCGCATAATTATTTTATAATTTTTTTAAAATTCTAAAATATACCGAAATATACCAAAATATTATTACATTTTATTCTAAATTTTTATACGTTTAATTATTTTTCTATATGATCGCTCTAAGATCGATATAAGATCGATATAAGATCGATATAAGATCGATATAAGATCGATATAAGATCGATATAAGATCGATATAAGATCGATATAAGATCGATATAAGAT
>JAQIXB010001498.1:0-10519 GCA_034697405.1 Mesoplophora pulchra
ATATTTTTGAAATTTCAAATTCATTATCATTATTATATAATATTAAAGATATTAAATTAGGATTTGATATTTATAATAATAATTTTGATTTAATTGATTTTATTGCAAATATAAAATATTGTGAACATTTAAAAATTCTATATTTACATGGAAATTTTAAGAAAAATGTTATAGTTTATGATTTAAGAAAACATAAAAATTATAGTAATGTTAAAATATTAGAATTATTCTATCCTTTACCATTAACGAAGGATGACATTATAAATATTAAATATTATTTTAAATAAAGTTTAATCTGAGTATAGATTTAATGTCACAGTATGCTATGTATACTTTCATCTTTTAATGTTAAAAAAATTAAATTTAAGAAATTATGAAAACATTTATATCATAAATAATAATAATTCATAATAAATAATAATTCATTATTACTATATCTATTACATTATAAGGAAATTTCTGTTTAAAAACCTCACGCTATAAGATAACGTAATAATCTTATCTCTGATATAATATAATTATTTCAAAAGTAAAGTGAAATATTAATAAAAAGAATTTAGACATTTTATTAGTATTTTTTAATAAAAAATAAAATATTTAAATATTTTTATAAAAAATTTAAAAATTTATTTAAAGGTAATTTTTATGAATTTTTCTAAAATATAAATTTTATATTTTTTAAATACATTTTAATATATTTTGATATAAATATATATTACTAAAAATTCTTAAGTAAATGGGTGCGGTCATTAAATATTTTTGATATAAAATTATAGATATTAAAAATTATATGCGATTGTATTTAACATGCTGTCAATGGGCGTGTCACAAATTCCGATGCCACCGCACTTAAAATTTGAAATTCGGGCAGTTAATCGGGAACTTAAATGAACAAAATTCGGGACTTATTCGGAACTTAAAATTATAAAATTTCCGTTACTCCATTAGTATAATATTAATATTCTTAAATTCGAAAGATTCGGGACAACAATGGTGTCTCAAATGCTTTATTTTTATGTTTCGTGCATAACCATTAATTTTGTTTAAAAGTATCTTTCTAATCCGGGATTCTCCGAAAAGTTGGGACTCTAATTATTGTTTATACGTTTAATATCTACATTTTAACATTAGTTTTTTCACATATTAATAATCATGTTATATCACGAATTTTTAATCACACTTTTTATTTATATCATGTTACTATTCGAGATATAAGGTCTATAGGGGAGTAATATATTAATGAATTTTAATTTTAGGCAATTAATTCAATGGAAGAGGAAAATACGGCCACGAAAATGGGGAAAGATGAAGATCCTTTAGAGGGTCCCTCTCAATATGGTTCGGGACCGAATCCGTCATTGGATGAGCGTCCACATTCAGGTATTGAGGGTCATGGGTCATGGAATGTATGCGTGAAAACGGGCATCGAACAAATATTACGTCATCCCTTAGCTGTGAATGTGGCTCGAGACCAATTCCGTCATTGGATGAACGGCCAGACTCAGGTATTTAGGCTCATGGGTCATGGGGGGTCATGGGGTATATGCATGCAGATGCTATGTACAGCACACATTGTACTTTATAGTGAAATGCACGGTATAATAAATTGCATTGTTATATATGTGAATCATGAGTTTTAAGGCTATTAACATATGTTTAATATTATTACAATAAAGTCTGATTTTAACGCTAAACGTGTACTTTAATATGCATTAAAATACAATTTTGTCTTATAAATTATACATTATTTATAATAAAGATTTTAGTCAATAAACATTGTTTATAATAGAAAATTGAATGTATGTATTTTAAATGTTTTGCTTTATATACAGTGCATAAAATTATATTTTAACCTTTTAATTTTGTTATTTAATCATAGTTAAATTTAAAATTTTTTTTATTTTAATGATTAAAATTAGTTTATTAATAATCAAACTTTCAAATATGTGTTTATATTAAATACATTAACAATTTTTAAAAATAAATACAATAAATCGGTATTTCATTAAACATAAAAATACTTATAACATTTTTTAATATTCACCATTTATTTTTTATAAAATTTTCGAATTTTTTTTAAAAAACCTATGGGAATCATTTCCTATATTGTTTTATTATGATATATATAGTTTTTTATTTTTAATTTTGACCCTTTACCGAACTACGGTTACCGAACATGCAATGAAAATTGCCTTTAAATTCCAATTTTTCCCTCTTTTGACGTTATTTCTGTGGAAATGACCCGAATTTTTTAGTTTTTTGACATTCGATTACAAAGTTAAAATGGTAATGGATGTTTTCCGTGAAATTATTATCGGTCATCATTCACCGATTGACCAGAATTGTAATTGGTTTATGCGGTGATATTTTAAGATGTTTTGCAACATTTTAATAAATAATTATTTTTAAAATGATTCAATTTTAATAAAATGTATATAAATTGATAGTGTATTATGTTAAGAATTAGTCCCAAACATTTAAATTGTTTAAAATAATATAATCATTAAAATAATTAGATTTAAATATGACGCTTCAGAGGTTAAAATATAATTTTATTTACTGTATATTTGTATAATATACATGTATATACAATATATATGCATATGTGTATTGAAAATTAATGATAAATTAAATTTGAATAAAACAAAAATTTATTTTTATATTTAATTTTATTTTAGATGTTTAACGGCGAAATTTTAATACCATCGCGGGCGAAGTGCTCTCACAATACTATTGACTTAAATTTTCAATAAAAATAATTCATTTTTATATCTGTAATATAATATCTCATAAATTAAAAAAATTTATAATCATATTCATTTTATGTTTTGTTTATATCTTAAATTTTATATTAAATTTAAAATTTATTTACAGTGTGTTTAAAAAGGTTTATACGTAAAGTTAATGTTTTTATTAAAAAGTATTAAATATTTTTAAAATATTTTGTTTTATCATTGAATATTAATATCGATAATCGATAATTTTCGATACTATCGATTATGACGGCATAAAAATTTACACATACAAAAAGTCTATATTAAGTGTGAACGTACTGTATTAGCATATGTAATAAATATGAGGATTTTTTCCGATGATATTTTCGTCATTTATGAGTTTTAATTTACATATCAATTTTTACATCTCAATCTGCGCACGCTTTTTACGTAAAAACGTAATTATTTAAAATTCATATAAAAGTATTTATAATTTATTCATTTTAAAATTATATTTAACATATGTTTAAAATTTAATTTAAATATAACAATGCATATCGGAAAATTTTTATTGAATACATTAATGCTAATTTTTAATTTTGATAAAAATAGCGAAACGATCGACAAAAACAGTAAGCATTTTATCGAAATAATACATTAATAATTTAAATATTAAAATATAATTTTTAAACATTCATAGTATTTATAGTATTAAAGAGCGCTATGATCGATTTAATTTAAACTGAATTTAGCATAAGTCTATTATGAGCATAGCATATCGTTTTTATATTGAAAATATTGACATAAACAATATTAACATTTAAAATTTTATTAATGAATGATATAAAAAATTTTATTATAAATAATTTAATTTTTATAATAAAATCGTGTTTAAGACCTTTTTAAATGTGAATATTGTAATGCGTTTATATTTAATAAAATCATTACTGAATTTACATACAAAAAAAATTTCATTAAACATTTAATAACAAATTTATAATAATAAATTATTTTAACTCAGATGTAAAATAAAAATTTAATTTTTTGTTTAGTTTTTTGCTATGTTCAAAAATATATGTATTTTTTTATTAGTAATGTTAAAATTATAATTAATTAATTTAATTTTTCTGAGATTAAAGGACAGCCTTTGGTAAATAATGACATTAATCATAATTTAAAATCAAAGAATAATACAAAAGTATCATTTAAAAATTATGACGAAAAAACACTTAAAAATGTACTGAAAGAAGCACATGACAATGGTTTTGATGATTTTGCTTTTTTCGTTATGAATAATGTAAATAAAACCATAGATGATTATGCGATACATAAAAATCATCGAAATTTTAGGAATAATTTTAATAAATTTAAATCAAAATTTAATGTTAAATATACTGACAGTGAAATACCATTGCGTGAAATCACTTTCTTAGGATCTATGGAAACGATCAAAAATCATAATTTAAAAAACGACACTTATACTTTGGGTATTACATCATTAGCTGATAGGGTATAAAAGCATTTTAAGCATTTTTTACGTCTTTAGTTATATTATTTTTATTTAATTTATAAATAAAGACAAAACAAGAATATAGACAATATTTGGGTGCACAAAAAACAAAGAAAAGAAAAACCGTTAATGATAATAAACGTTTAAAAAGAGATGTCTCAGAAAGTGATGTGTGTCCGAAGTCCTATGATTGGCGTTCAAAGGGCGTAATAAATATGCCCGAAAATCAGGGTCAATGCAAATCCTGTTGGGCCTTTGCCACAGCTTCGGCCATTGAATCACATTATGCTATTAAATACGGAATCAGTAAATTGCCCGTCTTAAGTAAGCAGCAATTATTAGACTGTATTAATAGCCAATGCGATGTGGGATTTTGGCCCACGGACGCACTCAAAAAATTAATACAAAATTATAAGGGAATGATTACATATGATAATTTATATCAGTATCATATTCCGGTATGTTATAAATTAGCATTAATCTTTATATGAATGATTAACATGTTAATTAATAATTAAATTTTAATCATTTAATATATTACAATATTCAATAAAAAATATTGTATTTAAAAACTAAAATTTAACTAAAGTTTAATATGTTTATTTTTAATTTTAAAGCATTTTAAAATAAATAAAATTAAATTAATCGAAAGCTTTGAAAAATCAAAAATATGTAAATTTGAATTAAATTACATTTATTTATTAATTCACAGCCAAAACCCGGAAAATGCATGAAAACGGTTAATTCAGTGAATGTGAGTGATTTCAAAATTTTAGACGATGCTAATAATGATGAAATAATGAAACATTTATATGAAAATGGTCCTTTAATTATGGTCATGCATTTTGATCCCTTTAAATTATATGAGTATTTTTGCATAATATAAATTCACTCCGATTATTAACTATTTTTAGATATTTAATTTTAAATTTTTATTAATACCATAGGTTACAAATACACTCTTTGGACGATATTATGTCTTTTAACTGATTGCACACTCAGCATAAACAGTACTGAAAAAAATAGTATTAACAGTACTAACACAGGGGCGTGGCATGGACATAATGTCGTCCAAATACTGTATATATATATTTTATATTATATAAAATTTTACAGTAAAAAATGGATGTTAAAAATGCTTTCATAATTGGAGTGCACATTAATAATTTTATTAATAAATATTTAATAATATAATGCTGTTAATAGAAAGGGCATCATTTATATTGAGGAATGTGAAGATGATGATACTCATGCGGTACTATTAATAGGCTATGGAAGTAACGGTCCCGATAATGACTTTTGGATCATTAAAAACAGTTTCGGCAAAAATTGGGGTGAAAATGGGTATTTAAGAGTCAATCGCGATAATAAAGGATGTCTTTTAACTAAATATATCGCATATCCAATAATTAATTAATTTTATATTTTAAAAATTATAAATTATTTTTAACTTTAAAATTAAATAAATTATAATGAAAAAATTAAAATATTTAATAAAATTATATAAAAATTATTTACTAATAATATATGGGTGTGTATGTGTGTGATCACTTTTTACACGTGATTTAATTAAAAATGTCATCATAGTAATTAAAATTTTAAATATTTTTAACAATGAAATTTGTATATTAATTTTTTTGATAAAATTAAACTAAAATAAAACAATATATTTATAATATAATTTTATATAAATTATAAAATATTTTTGTTTTATTTTTTATAACACCACAATACCAACAATAAATTAAGCTAATAATGTAATTAATGTTACTATAAATTATAAATAAATTGGTATATTAAAAACAAACCCTAACCTGACCCTATTTTTTAAAAATATAGAAATAAATAAAATTACCGGTTTTAAAAATAGCATGGTATTTTGCAGTTATAATTAAATTTAATGTTTCGCACTTATATCATGAGCTGCATTTTGATAAAAATGTTTAAATATTTAATTAAAATGAAGAATTAAAAATAATGGCATAAAATATACTCATTTATATCGAGTTAAATGTGAATACATAATGCTAATATATTAATATATTAATATATACATAATTTATATTAATATTAGCATTATGTATTTACATGTTTTAACACCATATAAAAGCTGATATATGCTCATTATTACTCTAACATTTTGAGTGTCGATTTTTTGAGATTATGATGTTTCGGGATTTTGTATTTCAATCATTGAATATATTAAAATATATATTAAAAATAATATACCGTATTCCCGCACATAGAGCGGCATGCCGGTATAAGTGAGGGTGACCATTTTTCAAAAAATAGTGTTCTGGTCCCTACCGGCACTGCCGGTATTTACATTGAAATAACTCACCTCACTTACACCGGCATGCCGGTATACCCCGGGGATACCGGCACCTCAGAGTATTCACTTTATACCGGCATGCCGCTTTATGTGCGGGAATACGGTATGTTAATTATGAAATAATTTTAAAATAATTAAAAAAATATTATGAATTTTACCATATTTATTAAACATACATTATTATACAATTATATAAAATTAATATATTAAAATATTTGACTTTTGAAGTGAATAAAAAATAAAATATATATATAAAAATAAGGCTGTGAATGAGGTTGGGAATGATGGGAAAGGAACGAAGGAATTTTCGTTAATTTCCTTTTCTTAACTATAATCATACATTAATATTCTTATTGTTTAAGAAATAGCGTAATATATGATATGATAAAATGATAGGAAAAGAAAGAAAACTAACATTATGTTAGCCTTATATCTATGGAGGTTTTTGCTTACATTAGGAATAAATTGAATTTCTTTTTTACATCTGTATTCAGCCATAATACCTCCCAAATTGGGAATTGGGAAAGAAATGGCGAATTTTATAACTGTGCCCATAATTCACAACCATATACAAAAGTGTTACTATTAAAAGAAACTATTAAAAGAAAGTATTTAAAGAAACTAATTAAAAAAACCAGAAAACCATGATGAAGTAGTAGTGGTAGTAGTTTCTTCCATAATATTTTCACTGAAATAACTAACAGCATTATTTAATGATATATAAATATCATCATCATTTAAGAAATTCAATAAATTATCGGATGTCATATTATTCGCCCTTTTCATAGATTTAATGGAATTAGAGTCTGAACATAGCTCAAATTCCACACTTTTTTCGTTAGTTTTTGATACGCACCAAACTGTTGAATGAGCATCGCGCACCCTATATATTTAGTAAATATTATTAAAATTAATTATTATATAAATTTTATTATATTTAATATAAAATTATAATTATTATATTATAGAAATAAATTTATTATGAAAATGTTTGGATTATATGTTTATATTAATGAAAAGAGCTGTAAATTAAGGAAAAGATATATTACTCTTTATCAAAATGACTCATATAATTGAGTTCCATATTTTGAAATTTAATGTCTTCGATCGTATGTGCACAGTTCGGATCATTCCATAATATCGTTATAATATTTGCTGATTTTATAATGAAATCCGTCGTTAATAGTAACGTATGAATTGTATTTTTATTCAAAAATGGTAATTCATATTCACGTATGAATGAAATGTCTTTCGTTTCCGTATCTATTGTTATGCTCACATTACATGTACTTTTTCTTAATGCGAATAAATGAAACGCAATTTGATAATGAAATACTAAAATAAAAACACACATTCACTTAAATTACGTTAAATACTCATTTACTTAATTTTAAGAAATAAATTAATTTAAAATTTTGAGAATATATCTCAATATATAATTATTGATATATAAAAAGTAAAACATAAATTGTTTTAAATGAAGTAAATCGATATAAAAACTAATTTATTAAATGAAATAAATTTACTTAAAAAACAGCATCACATTTTCTAATTTTTTCATTTAAAATAAAATTATATAATTATGATGTTTAATGCGATTTTTCTCATATATATTAATACATCATTCCAATAATATTTGTCAATTAAATTACAAAATTACACTAAAGTAATACTAATTCAGGTGCATAATTTTAAGAAAAAATGATAAATTTGACATTTAAATTAATATGATACTATAATTGATGCTTATATCTTAGTTTTTCTAAATGTATACTATGAAAAAGTGCCATTTTCCTCAGTTAAGTATTGTGATGATATTAAACTTTTTAAGTAAATTCATTTTAAAATAATTACTGCAATAATCATGATTAGATTTAGTATCGATATAAAAAGGATGCCGGTATTTTCTGACATCACTCTCTTTTGACCATAGATCGGAAAATAATCCCATTATTTTGCATGATTCAGAATTTTTACCGCAAAAAGCACAGCGTCCATTTTTAAATAAATCATAATTCGGGCATTGATACGCTAAAGGATGACATTCAATTTCTATATTATTACCCAAACCATAGAATAGTGTGTTCGCACGTGTGTGACTGCACGAAAGTTCCTCATTTTTAATCACCGCCTTTACAATCGTCGTCACCCCATTATATACATCACACCCCCGCTGAGACTGACCCCCGTTTACGTAAAAATCAAAATCACCGATTTGTTCCTTAATACCTAAACCTAATTATAAAAATTATGTTTAATTTTTTATATTTTTACCGTTTTACCACTTTTTAGGTCGTGTCATACCCTATGTGTGCTTTAAAAGTATCATCAATGCTCATGCTAATGTATGCATATGTTTATAATGTTTAACATATATATGCGCATTAAGTTCTGCAATGATGATACATTTAGAGCACACATGCGTATAGTTTTATATCCCACAAATATTATGAATTAACACTTATATTAACCATTATATTAATTAACACTTTTTCTTATTTTAGTACATTTAAAAATAACATATTCTAAAAGTTAAACAGAACCTTATGACACAGTATTTTATGTTTAAATATTAAAAAACGAATCCTAAAATATGGTAAAACGGCATTTGATTTAATTCTAAAGCATAATTATAGCCTTAAGTTATAAGCTATAATCATGATAAAATGAGCTTTTATAAAATTACCCAAATCTCTCACTATTTATAAAGTCAGTCTTATAGCACGAGAGATATCAAAGAGTATAAGAATTTCTTTAATGAACATTTTATTGATTTTGCGCCATAAGTTATGACCTAAAATGTGAGGCAAATGGGTATATCAATAATCAATTATTATAATTATTTAAAACAATAATGGCACGGTCTATCTTATTCCCTATCACGTGACAGTATACATAACAAATATACTTAACAAATAGCACTTAACTATAACTCTTGAAAAGTAAATTAATTTTCTTCGTAATGTATATATTGTAATATACAATACCGTTTTTACTCACTTTTTAAATCATATCTTATGGCATTGAGCAGAATACAGAAAATATAAGACAACATATAAAGTGAGGTAAAACGGTATATTATAATAATTTATTAATAATATGTGTAAAAGTAATATGAAAGTGCACCTAATGGGGAATAAGTTTATTCATGCCAAAATAAACACCATGTAATTACCGTCTAAAGCATTTTCGCCGCCATTAGTATGTATGATATCGACAATGGCAGCATCGGATGAGTCCAATCGGTTTTTGGAGTTTTTCTCTTTAAATCCGGGGCCCGCAGGATCTAAACCCGTGACACGCGCCAATTTTGGTTCTGTAAAATATTTTGCCGCAAAACCTACCGTATGTGCTCCAAGACTATGACCAATTAAATGAAAGTGTTCATTCGATACTTTAACGTGATATTTAATTATTTTAATGATATATGCTATAATCGCACCCACTATTTTAGTGTTTGCCGCTGCCAAAGAATAAACGGGAACTTTAGAGCCCTTTTCCCAGTTTACTACGACCACGTTATAATCCGTCGTATTTAATATTAATCCACATATGTCCTATGATATAAATACTTTTTTTACTTTTTATTTATAAAATATAATTTATGTACAAATAAATAACACTAAAATTGACATATCACATGATATACATGGGGGAATATTACAATTTAAATTATTTATATTAATTTTAAATTTAAATATTTTGCAATTAAATTAAGTAAATGTGTTTTTATATACTAAATGTGTTGCTCTGTTGTATTAAAATAACAGCATTAGAGAATTAAATTGCAAAATATTTGTTATATTATTTTCAAAAAAATATAACTTCATATACAGTGTGTCCAAATAGCATGTATAATTATAAATTGGCCAAAATTTGAGGTTTATTTAAATATTTTAAAATTATTTTTTTACCATAATATCAAGGAATAGTTAGCGTTTTGTTAATTAAAAAAATTTTTTT
>JAQIXB010001499.1:0-10517 GCA_034697405.1 Mesoplophora pulchra
CATAATTAATAATTAAATCATTGACATTTAACATTATATTATTAAAAATTAATATTAAACGTATTATATAATGTTAAACGTCAATCATTTTTAATTAAATTATTGTTAATATTAAATTTTATATTAATATTTAGGAATAACACATGTGTTTAAAAATTTACAAAAATTATATAATTATACATATTTATATAGTGCTTTAGTACAGAGTGTTTCACTTAAAAATATACTCAAATTTAGTTTTAATATATTCAATGATTTATTTAACAATTATTTTCTTACAAAATTTGGATATATTTTTAAATGAAACATACTGTATTTAGTGCTAAATTTAATATTTAACAATAATTTGTATAATAATTTTTACATACATATTAATAATCATTCATTAATAATACACATATTACATTATGTTTAATTTATTATTATACCATCATTTGCATAAAGTAATATGTGAAAAATATTTAAATATAATATTAAACACATTCTTAAATATTAAATATTAAATCACATAATTAAATACATTAAATTTATATTTTGTTTTTGTAATTACAATAATATATATATATATATATATATATGGACGTCTATCCATAGACTTTCAATTATGACCTTTGACCCTCAGAATCGGACATCACCATTTTTTATCATCGTGTATCTCAACGCATTCCCTAAAAATATATTAAAAAATTAAAAATTTAAATATAAATTTAAAAAATAATAATATACATATTATTGTATATGCATATTTTTATATTAAACAAAAGGTCTATTATATCTCGTGTTTTGTCTTCTTTTGTGTGTAATCACACTCACGCTATAAGACCACATACATATTATATAATATATATTATAAAACATTTTTATCTCATGATATAAGCACTTATTAAACGTCAATATTTTTAAGTGCCGAAAGAATATATATGCATATGTTTATTTTCATATACACATGTGTATATGTAAACATAATCGAATTCATAACTCGTGATATAAGAGACATAAATAATGATACACAAATACTTAATACACACGTTATATTGACCTATGATCATCTTAAAGTGCAAAAAATGTTTTAAATATAAAGTCTAATAAATGTTTTTAAAATTTAAATAATATATGACTAAATTATTTTCAAATTATATAATTACGTATGCATTACGTAAAAAATGCGTAAAAATTGCGTTAAAACATTTTCTTAAATATAATTAATTAATAAAATTAATTACAATTAATATTATAATAATAATAATTTAATTATAATTAACTAATAAATAAATGGATTTATTTTACCATAATACGCATTTATCTTTAGGATTCATTTTCGATGTCTTTGAACATTCAAAGACATCTGAAAATTCTTTGAAATTTGTGAACGGCACATTCACACGGTATTTTGACGGACTGTGGGGGTTGTACTGTATTTGGCTTTTTAATGCCTCAGTTCTCTGTAAACTGCACCATGTCTGTAATAATAATAATAATAATAATAATAATAATAATAATAATTATAATTTATTTATTTTTAATGATATATCACATAATACATTGTATCATACACTATATTTGGTAATAATTGCCATTAATGTATTTAAATGTGTATCATGATAGATTTAAGTATGCATATTAATATGCACATTTAAATACAAAAATGGCAATTGATACAAAATGCATTGTATATTATATTATATATTAATGTTAATTTTAATTAATTTTAATTAAAAAAAATTTATTTAAAAATTAGAGATATACTTACGTATGCGTATGAAATGAAAAATACTTTTTCATCGGAATATTGTGAAATGTGCGGTAATCTTTTGGGTGTGATTCCACTTTTTTGCACGTGCTTTTTGTACGCGTAAAACGACTCTCTTAATCCACCATTATCCGCAATATTCTCACCCTGTGTATTGTCACCGTTTAACTAAAAAAATTATTTTAAAATTATATTAATTTATATTAAATTTCATTTAAATATACTAAAAATATACTTTTTTTGACTGTATATTTACAGTCCAAAAAATTAATATTAAAAATATTTTTCAATTATTATAATGCGAAAATTATTAATGATAATAATTTTATTTAATTCACAAAAAAATACAGTAAAACCTCTACATATATAAGTAAAAAGGTAATTAATACGCACGTGCATTTTGGCGTCATCATCAAAGTACGCGCTGTATTCATCGACAAAACATTTTGCTTTTTCATTGAATTTCGAACGTATTTTATTGGTCCACCATTGTATCAAATTACCATTCTTATCAAATTGACTGCCTATTTAATGTCAACTAGCTGTTAGTATCATTTAATTACATAATACAGTAAAACCTCTACGAACAGTTTTTTATAGAAACATATATACCCTTTGTATATGCATATAATTCTAATGCTATGTCTATTCAATAGTATTGCTTACATTATGCAGAGGTTTCCGTTTTGCAGAGGTTTTACTAATATTTACTTCTTTTGGAATAAACTTAAAAGATATTTTGTATTTAAATTAAGTAAAAATATAGCTTTAAATATGCATGTTATGATTAACACGTCAGTATTATTAACATATGTTAAATTTGCAATAAATCTTTTATGTCTGTTCCAAAACCTGGTATAATGGCACATACATTGTATAAGTACAGGTTAAACATTACAGTATTGCGCCGAATGAATATTTAAAATAAATATTTTTAGAAAAAAATAATATTTATTTTAAGCTAAAAATTATTATTATAATAATTAATTATTATATTAAATTATATATTATATTAAATATTTATATATTTATACCTTCGTCATCAAAACCGTGTGTTATTTCATGTCCGATCACCTAAATATATATATAAATATATATTAATATATATTAATTCAGTAATAAGTACAGAGTGTTCCATTTAAAAGTATACTCAATTGTTGTACATACCAATCCAATGGCACCATAGTTCATATACGATGGTCTTTCACTGTCATAAAATGGTGATTTTAAAATCGCCGCCGGAATCGCTTTAAATTTTTAATTTTAATTAAAATTTTAATTAAAATTTATTAAATTAATTATAATTAAAAAAAATTTATACGCATTTAATATATAAACATTTTCATAATTATTATCACAGTCAAGCACACAGTTCTTAGAGACAAAACGCGCATAAATTCTTCTTTTTTCATAAATTTATTTAAGATACACATGTATGTATGTATCAATTTAAACACAATGTATATCTACGAAACGTGTGCATAACTGTAATATTAAATCACATACTGATAGAGTTTTGCGTCGGTTCATAGGCTGCATTTACAGTCGCTGGTGTCATGGGCCAACTATCAATAGACCAAATGATTAGTACTTTAATATTAAATGCTATTTTCATGCGAATAAATTTATTACATTTTTATTATTAATTATAAAATTAATATCATAAATTAAATATTTTTTATTATATAATATAATACAGTGTTTTATAACTTAATACGGAGAATTTTCGTTCAGCTCTTGGCTTAGTTTTTACTTTATAGTGAAATGCACTGTATATTTTACAGAATTTAAATACACCTTTTTGATGTATTATATTCTATGACGTCACTGCATTTGTAAATAGGTACGTGAACGGTTTTTAACACAAAATTCAATACATTACACGCACATACTAATGTGTTCAGCTCTATCTTAAAATTGGGCAGAGTTAAAGTGACGTCATAGAATATAATACATCAAAAAGGTGTATAAATTAACTAAGTTTACCTGAGAGTTCTATTCACGGGTTTATTAATTTGTTCCATAACCTGAATGACGCTATTCTTTTGCAGATATAACATACTCTCAAATACTTTCTTCGCATTCACTGTCTCTTTCTTTAAATAATAATAATAATTAAATATTTAATTAAAAATTAATTATAAAAATTTTAATGTTATATTTACTAAATTATAGTAATTATCGAGTTCTTTATTGTCCAAAAGCCAATCGGGAAATGCGACATTTTCAATTATGGCGTTTAATTTCTCTAAAGACTTAGCTTTAGTGTCTGTGTCGAGCCATTCACTCACATTGACCAATGCCCGAAATGACTCTTTTATGTCTTTTATCATATCCGACGCCTAAAATTATATATAAATGTATATAAATATTAAATTAATAATAATAAAAAAATATATAAATTTTTTTATAAAATAATATCAAAATGTAACATCTCTACATTTTTGACATAAATAATTATTATTAAAATATACAGTAAAAAGTACAATGAAAAGGATAGTAAAAATTATAGTAAAAATTATTGTAAAATTTATTGTAATATTTATAGTAAAATATATAGTAATATGTAATTTAATATAGTTTTACTGTATTAAATTATATCGAATGACACAAACATAACACATACTCCAAGATAGCAGATAGCACATTCTATAATAATAAATATTTTTTAGAATACCCAATTCGCTTATCATAGAGTATACATTTATTTATGTCATACGATATATATTATATGCATTATATGAATACCTGTTCTTTGTCCATTTTAGATTTATCTATATTAATGTCAATATATTTGCGACTTATGGCATATCCTAACATGTCCTGTAAATAGGCAGAACATCGGCGCCAAAATTCGGGCTCTTTTTGTACACCTATGGTCACTTTTCTAAAAGCGAATTGATTATCGCGAAATTTGTCTGTGGTCATTGATCCAAAAATCATGTTAATATTCCATCCGAAGAAATTCGCTATTATATAATGGGGTGTTTTTTCCATTAATTCGCTCACACTCTTCATAAAGGGTATGTCCGTTACAATGACCATGTCATTGGCCTTTAATCGTATCGATGACCCTCCGTTTGCATATATCATATTAGTAATGTTCAGCCAATCATAGGACGATTTATTTGTTAACGCATTTAAATCGGAAAATTTCATACGATTATACCATACGGTAGCATCACGTGCCTCTTCAGGCGGTGTCGAAATCTATACAAAAAGCGTCATAAATTATTACAGTCAATAGAATTATTGTAAAAGATATTTTGCATTTAAATATGCTAATATCTCTAAGTAGCATTTACAGAAATCTTAGATTTGTAAAAAATATTTTGCATTTGAATATGCTAATACCTCTAAATAGCATTTACAGAAATCTCAAATTTGTAAGAGATATTTTGCAATTGTATTGTAATATTATTCTTATACAGGACGCACTTAATGTTAAAAGTAGAATTATATCTTAATTCAATTGCAAAGTATCTTTTACAAAATATCAATTCATTGTAATATTATAAATTAAATATTTTTAAAAAAAATTAAAAATTATTTATTTTAAAATTTGAATTTAATTTTTTTACCGCCGCTAATTTTGATTCAAATTCAATCATATCATTGACGTCTCTTAAAAGCATTGAATCATTTTTGGCCCCCAAAAGTACAGCCGTATTCAAAATGTACGTACGATATGCGTTCACAATTTCAGGGTACGCCGATATATTTAATAATTGATTACGCCCCAAACCTAATGACGATGCACCGAACTTTTAATATAAAAAATATTAATTATTTTTTTAAAAAAATTAATTTTTATTTAATATTTAATAATTAATTTATGACTTATGATAAACTCACATAAACTCTATTGACCATAGTGTCATTAGCGTCCGATGAGACACTAATGTCAATAATGGGGGCTAAACCTAAATTGGCAATGATCTTTGCATATGAATCTGTCCATAAATAATGTTTATCATCATAAATGGATTTATTGCCTAAGATGGGCCATCCTCCGACACTATTTAACAGCGTTAATAATGGTTCAATGCCACGACTTTCAATCGTTTCTTTAATAAAATTATTTAATTATAGCGTCTTAACAATGTATAGAACAATAATTGCATTGTTTTTATTATTACAGTATAACTAATATATAATAGAAAATTAGTGCAAAAATTTTCTTACACGTTCATAGTGCACTATGATAAATATAATATGATTTATTATAAATTTAATATTAATGTATTACAATGCATGTATTATTTTGAAATGCGCGCGCATATTGTGCAATACATAAAAATACAGGCACTACAATGTGGAGGCATCTATAATGCTACCAAAAGATATATTAATGACATATTTCATTAACTAAACATTACAGTTAATAGAAATAATGTAAGAATTATTTTATAACACAAAAAGCTAAAAATATTGCTATAAACAACACTATGTATATAAATAGTAATATTAGTAATAGAACACTTAACTAATTCAATTGCAAAATATACTTTAAAATATTTCTATTAACTATAAAAATATATTTAAAATAACAAAAGGAAACCATGTTAAAAGGAGCCATAGAATAAGTTAAATTTGTATAGAGGTTTTACTGTACTATTAATTTTACCTTTGTCGATACACGCTTTAAAATAGTCCATGGCGTAAACTACAGAACGTGCGTCTGTATCATTAGGCCGTTTATTCAGCTCTTCGTGTATTTGCATTTCTAACATATCGTCCAAAATATCGAAATTCCCCCATCGTGACCGATCCGCGGGAATTTCCTGTTTCTTTAACCAATTCCCACACGCGAAGCCATAGAAATCAGTACATGGGTCCACTTTTGAGTCTATGGCATTTAACAGTTCTTTTCCCGCAGTGTCACATGCCGTTGTGTTACATAAGTCTATTTTACCATTATATAAATTCAAAATATATAATTATTTAAAAAAATTATATTAATAATTTAATTTAAAATTTACCTTTAGTATCATTATCATTATTATCGTCATTTAATATTAATAAATTTTCAAATTCTGATGCCGGTAAATATCCATTTCCTAAATATTTAAAAATATTATATTTTTATTTAAATAATATTTTATAATTATATATATTTTTATAAATTTTATTTATTATTATTTACAATTATATATTTATAGTTATTACATTACATATGTATATAATATATTAAACATTTATTATTTTTATTATTATAATATTATAATATAAATTATTAAAATATAAATAAAATTTTACCTTTATATGTATTAAATTTTAATGCATTTAAAAAATGTGAGGATATTAAAGTGATAATAAACGCAAAATTAAGAAAAATTCTCCCTAAAGTCATCCCTTTGAACATTTTAGTCATAAAAAATATTTTAAAAATTATATTTAAATAAATATTTAGTAATAATTATTACCTATAAATAGTTGAATTTTATTTTAAAAAAATTTTTATAAAATAAAAACACTATAATGGGTTCACTTTTATTTTAACATTTATATTTATAATATTTATTTATATTATTGTTTTGTAATTTATTTCATATCATAACACTTAAGTGCTATTAAATGCTATTTAATTATAGTTAACATTGAATATGTTAAAACACAATGGAATTAAAATGTGAATAAAAAATAAGCATTTTTTATCATTTATATTATTTATTATTAAAAATTTTAATACAAAAAATGCATAATGATAATAATAATAATTTTTTTTATTTCTGATAATTTTCTTGTTTATTATTCTTTATTTTATCACTAATATTATATACAAATTGTTTAGGCATATATTCCATTGTTGTAAAATGCATTGTTTAACATTTTTCATAAATATAAACATAAATTAAATTCAAAAATAATCAAATAAAAGTAAAATTAACTTTAAAAATGCAATTAATTTAAATATTTTATTAATGAATTAATATTTAAATGCATTATTAATAAATATATACATTACAAAAATAATAATAAAAAATATTATTAAAAGAAAATAATTTTTATAAATAATATTCTACCATAATATACATTTATTTTTCGGATTCATTTTTGACCCCTCTGTACATTTAAATGTATTAGAAAATTCCTTAAAATTCGATAATGGACCATTCACACGATATTTCGCAGGACTTTGAGTGTTATATTGTATTTGATATTTAAGAGTGTCGTTTTTTAAAACACTGCATTCACTCTGTAATTAAATAATTAATTTATTTTAATTTTATTTAATATAAAATTTAAAAATTTATTAAAATTATATTTTTATATATTTTTTAAAAAAATAAATGTGTACATACGTATGCATATGAAATAAAAAACATTTTTTTATCGGAATAATCATTAAAATATGGTAATATTTTATTAATATTTTTATTTCTATTTTCATATAATTTATAAGCATAAAATGCTGTCCTTAGTCCAACATTATTTGCAATATTTGAGTCCATTGTATTTACTCCGTTTAACTAATTTTAAATAAAATTAATTATTAACATATACATATTAATATTAATAATTTTAAATATAACATATATAATATATAACTATATATTTATATTTAATAATATTAAAGTTATAAATTATAAAATAAATAAAAAATAAAAATATATAAATAATGTAAATATTATAAATTTAATTTTTTAAATAAAATACATGCGTTTCATTTTATTTTCAGTGTGATTTTTATAATTAAAATAATACTGAAAATATATATTAAATATTTAAATATTAAATTAAATTTTAAAAAAAATAAATTTAACACTCACATGCATCTGTGCTGTCGTATCATAATAATTATTATATTCATTAACAAAACATTCCGCTTTTTTATGAAATTTCTTATGAATATCATTATTCCACCATAGGTTTAAATTACCATATTTATCATATTCACTGCCTTTAGAAACATTACAATGCATTTCATATTAATTGCCATTATTGTATTTAAATGTGTATCACATAATTGTCTTATGATACAATAGTTTAAAGTGTAATTTTAAGCAAAAATGAGCATTAATGCAAAAATCATATCATGATACATGTTTAAAATACAATAATGGCAATTAATAGGAAATCGATTGTATTATTCTATTATTTTAAAATAAAAATAAATATTAAATTTAAAAATAAATATTAAAATTAAATTCAATAAAAACCTTCGTCATCAATGCTTTGCATAAAAGCGTGTCCAATCAGCTATAGTATCATAATATTAATGAAATAAATAAATAATTAATTATTTGAAAAAAATTTAGTAAAAATTTTGTTAAAATTTAGTAAAAATTTAGTAAAATTTTAGTAAATGTTTAAATGATAATTACATACAAATCCTATTGAACCGTAATTCAAATATGATGGTCTTTTAATGTCAAAATATGGAGAATTTAACATCGGTAATGTCACAGCTAAAAAATTATTGAAAATTTAAAATTTTTTTAAAATAAAATATAAAAAAAATTAAAATTATAAATTTTTTAAATAAATACATACTCAAAGAGTTTTGTGGTGCAAAATACATATTAATGACGGCTGAAGAAAGCAAAGGCCAACTAAATATGTTTAATATAATAAAAGTTAATTTTAATAAAAATATTTAATAAATATTTAATTTATAAAATTAACAAAATGTTTATATATAATAAAAATTATTGTGATATTATTAAAGTACAATTATATAAACATTTCTTAATTTAATTGCAATTGTAATGTATGAATATTTTCTAACTCTGTAATAATACAAATGTTTATGCTTTATTATGTGTGAAATATGAGTATAAAAAAATTATAAATATTATTTGAATATATTAAGAAATATTAAAAATTTTATCACAATTATAAGACTTATGATATAAGATATTATTAAAATATTAATTTTAAAAATAATTATATAATAATTTACCTCAAACTTTTATTTACATATTTATTAATTTCAGAAATTTTTTGTAATAAATCATTAGACTGAAGATACAGCATATTTTCGAATGTTTTTTTCGGACGTATATTTTCACGCTTTAAATAAATTAAAAAATAAATTAAAAATTAAATCATTAAAAATTATTTTTTTTATCTCATATTTTTTACACTAAATATTAATAGCCTAAGATAGAAACACACATTTTAATTAATAATAAAAATATGTTACAAATAAAGGTTAATACCTCAGGATATATAAGACACAACATGCTCTTATATCCTCAGGTATTAAAATATGTTAAAAAAATGAATTAATTAATTACTAAATTATAATACTGATCCAATTGACCATTGTCCATAATCCATTGTGGAAATGCAATATTCTCAATTATGGCATTTAATTTCTCTATGGACTTAGCTTTAGTGTCAATGTCCATCCATTGACTTTCATTGACCATTGTCCGAAATGATTCTTTTATGTCATTTACTATTTGCGTCACCTTTTAACATATATAATTCATGTATTGTTTATGGCATTGTATATACAGTGCATTTTACTATAAAGTATAATGTGTACAGTGCATGGAAAGCTGAATGCGTATGTTTATGTCAACGTATTAAATAATGTGCATACACATGCAGTAACTCGCTGCATACAGTATACTTTATAGTAAATGCACTGTATTTGGTTAATAAAGGAAAACAGAATGACGCTGTTTGTAACGCCATCTATAGCCAAAATATATTATTGTATATACACATAACTATTACTATTACTATTTATTTAACTATACATATTGCTATTACTATTTAACATTATTAGCATTATATAGATAATACAATATTT